>JAFBJZ010000240.1:320000-464269 GCA_016785225.1 Psettodes erumei | reverse complement strand
AAAAACTTCAAATTGAATGACAAATTTATTGACACAAGCAAACACAAAGACAGACATGTTTAAAAAGTGGCAGCATTAGTTGGCTCATAAATTATTTATTATTAATCTTAGGACTGAATGTATTCGAGAAGTCACAAACAATTAAGTGTCATAAAATACAGATTTAAAGAGTCCAGCTGTGACACATTATCCCTGAAAAACTCACTTCCTTAGTTGTGTCCAGCTTTGCAGAGTCTGGAGAATTTATTTTATGAACGACACAAAGACTTTTTATCAGAATAATTTAGTTCTCATGAAAACTGATGTAGTACGTGATTGATTCCAATGATGACGTATATGACGTGTCAGAAGTGAGTCCGATTGGTGGACAAAGAGACAACGTCACCTGATCCTGGATTAATATTCATTCATACGTGAAGACGGATAGTGGATCCATTTTTGCTCCGGTGCAGTGACATCACTTCCTGCCATCACAGGAAGCACAGGGATCTCTGTGGTGACCGGACGATCCACAACATGGAGGACAAGGACACGAACACAAGCAAACAATGAGCACACAATACACAGATAAACACAGACACACACAGTCCTGCAACACACTCTCTCCCACTGCCGCATATGTAGGTGACACTGACTTTGAGATTATCTGCAGTCCATGATATAGTTTTGCAGTGAAAGGCAATAATGACAGTCATGAACAAATGCCATAGCTTGAGCCTAGTGATGTGGGCCTTTTGATAATGTTGACGCCTTCTTAAGTCAGATGTGGGGATGGGCATCTGCAAGTAAGACATAAGAAAAAAAATCACATTTTGAGAGGAAAAACACAGTTAAAATTTGGAAATGTTTAAATTGAAAAGGACTATTAGATGGAAAAATGGATAACACGTTCGCAACCCAGATTTTGATCTATTATGCTGGCACTTTTAACATGTTAGATAGCAACTTGTTTTACAGAGTAAGATTTCAACTTACAAACTAAAAATTCATGTCAAATTGTGCCTAAACTCTTCATAAGACACTACAAATGAGTTAGAACTGTTCAGATGGTCCAAAGAAGGTTGAAAAAGGTGTTTTTAAGAGCCCAACTTACCTTGTTGACACAGCAGTCATGGACGTCAAATCACTGATTGACTTATGACCTCTGTGTCATGCTAAAGGATCATGGGAGCTACCCCCATTTAACAGATTCAAATCTGGAAATATGGAAGATAACACAATCATATCACAGATTGAAATTTGGAACGACTTCAGGCCCCCATAACTTTGGAGCCATTTGACTTAGATGGACACCCAGTGCTCAGATATGTTCGGCAGACCGGGGGCTACGCGATGATGCCGGGGCCGGGCCTGTAACCCCTTCAGTTGGAGAAGTTGCTCCCCAACTTGACATGTGTTTGCGTGACATATTTTTTCGCCAGGAGGGCGCCACCTGCTGGGGGGAGACATATGTTAGACCTTTTTGAGAGATTTCCATTGGCACCCGCACTCTCTGAGTGCTTCGGTCGGTGATTTATGACCCTTAACGTGGTAGAAAATCTCAACATTTAATGCCCCCTAGCTGCTCACTGCAATGGAGTAAAGCTTTGGTTCCAAGATGGCCGACTCCAGCTCCAGGAGACCTTTCCGTAGATGTCTGAGTCAAGGCCGTACGACCTAAAATGAGCTTGACTGCATCTTTGACCTGCCCCGGGACAAAGGCTCTGAGAGGTTATAAGTCTTCATGGGCTGATGTTTTTGGGGTCAGACCAGAGCTTGACCCTTTAACAAGGAGTTACAGACCTGGTTCTGACATATTTTGTAAATCTCCCCGAGGGCTGTTGGGAAAAGTTGGGCCCGTGTCCCTAGCCCCTTGCGTTCCAGAGTTAAGACCCTTTATATTTGAAAGGTCAAAGGTGACTGTGCACATTTCGCCCTAGTCAGCAAACAAGTCTTTTTGGCTTGTATTCGGCCATGCGATGAGCTAGAGACTTGAAACTTTACTTTAAACTTTAATGGAAAGCTGGTGTCCCCCGTATGATTAGTGAATTTATTTGGCCCTTTGGCCCCAAAAGTGATGTCAAAGGTCATCTATGATGCCTATTCTAGACAGACCCAAATCTGGAGGTCTATTAGATTGGAATTTGGAATGGATTTAGGCCCCCATAACTTTGGAACCATTTGACCCAGATGGACACCCAGGGCACAGATGTGTTTGGCGGACTGAGGGCTACACGATGCTGGGCCGGGCCTGTAACCCCTTCCGCTGGGGAGGTTGCTCCCCAACTTGACATGTGTTTGCTTGATACATTTTTGCTGCAGAAGGGCACCACCTGTATGGGGGAGATATGAGATAGAACAGAGAGCTTTCCATCATTGTCTGTCACACACCCCAAGCTGCTTCCCTTCAAAAGATACAGCACTTAAGAGCTATAAAAGCTCAATATTTGGTGCCCCTTAGCTCTGAACAGGAAGGGGGTGGAGCTTTCATTCAAAGATTCCCTGGCTCAGCTCGCTGGACCCTTTCTGTCGATACCTTGCTCATGGCTCTAAGATCCATGCTTCGAAAGTTACAAATTCACCCCTCCCCCACCTTGATTTCTGCCTCTCCTGAGCCAGCTCATGTTGCCTTTCTCAGCTCTGAAGTGAATTTTATTGGGATTTTCAAAAGTGAGCTAGCTCCATCTCCTTCGCATATGTTTTGCAGCTGTATGAGTTGTACCCATTACCAAATTTGGGTGATCCTAGCCCTAAATTCAACCCCAGCTATGATGTCAATCGCACCCACATTACCATTCCAGATTCCAAATATTGGCCAGTACCATAGCAATTTCACATGACTTTAGCCCACATTTCTCTGTTAGAGCGGGAAACACAACATGTCCCACAACAAGCAAACACCACAGAACAAGAATTTCCTTAAAATAAAAAATGACATTTAAACAGTTTAACCCAAACATGTCCTGTTCACAAAACCTCAAAAATCAACACACTGATCACATTCAGTCTGCTTTTATTAACCTGGCCTCACTGGTTTTGATGAGTTAGTATTCAAAATTTCAAGCTAACTATATAACTAAATGTGGACCTTTTATAATCAACTTGATAAGTACACACAAAAATCAAAGATATATCAATTAACTTGTAACACAGTTGATCACATTGTGTTACGTCCCTTAGTGACATCGATGTGCTTATTCTTTCAGGCATTCAAACCATTTTCTACAAAAACACAACACATGTTGTTAAACAACCTAGTGGGTTTTCTTTAATGACAGTGAAATCATTCAATACAAGAGCGTGAAATGTAAAAACAAGTTTACATGACAAAGGTCACTAAAGCCAGGGACTAAAGTTTCTAAAATCCACCCAGCGATGACTTGAGTGCCACTCATACTTTCTCTCTCTGACTAAATGAAGATGATAAAGTATAAGTGTTATGAATATCGGGCACCTTTTGTCATCTGTTTGTTTGTACGCAGTGAACAGTCAAGACAAACATTACTGATATCCTAACGTGATACTGATGAAACTATAAGCTGCAGCAGGTCAGTGTCTTGTTGACCTGCAGCATTTATTAAATGATTCAAATATTTAGTTAAAATACATGATTCGTATGTCCTAAGGCAGTTGTCATAATCATTACTCTCAAAGCAAACATGACCCTAAGATGAAATATCTAAATATGTGTTGTCCTTCATAAATTTATCAGTCCAGTCATACTGAATATTTTTCTTTTTGTCAACAAATCCATTTTTCCATCTCAAACCAACAAGTATTGCGTATTAATAGAAGTTAATATGAACTCAGAAGTACCCTTTTGTTTTTTGTGTGTATCTAATCTCTATCTCACTCCGAGTCGTTTCTTGTGTTTTTAATATAATGAAAGTGAATTTAGTCTCACACACACTAATTACATTAAGCCTCAATATATGCACCATTTCTTATTTGTTTGATGAAAAATTACAGTGAGAATGTGCAAATCCAAATTACTTTTTAAAAATCTGACTTGCCACAGTATGTGTGAGATGTGTTGGATGTTAACACACTATTGTTATTAGACTTTCCAGGGGTGGAAAGTATTTACATTAACACATGTACTGTGCTTGAATATTTCCATACACTGCTACTTTACTGTACTACATTTATCTGACACCTGGAGTTAAAGATTAATTTAGAGATAGAATAAAAAATTTATTCATAACATTGGTAATATAATAAATAATAATTCATCTAATGTTATTCTATCATAGATGTATTTTTTAAACACTGATTACTTTTATATTACAGTACATTCAGATCATAAAAATTCTTAAATAACATTTACAATGCAATACTTTTATTTGTAATGCAGTATTTTTACAGTGTGGTATTACTACCTTTAAAGTACAGAATCTGAATATTTCTTCTACCATTGGTCTTTTAATGTGATTTGTTGACAGTAAGAAAATACAGAGTATTTCCAGCCTTGTCCTTTAACATAGAAGTGAAATCTTGTGATAATGGTTTAAATACTTGACAGGGAATAAAAACACAAATTTAAACAGTAAAAGGTGCAGCGAAAAAAATTCACAATGCTAACACTTCCATTACAAGATCACACCAAAAACACATTCTGCTTTTATAAAGCAAAACGCTTTCTTTGTTTTCAACACAATTAAAGTTACACAGTCTGATGTTGCCTGACAACATCTAACCTGGTGACAGTGGAGCTTAAGGATTCCAATCAACGTCCATCTGTCTGTCCAACACTTTGACAGACAGACTGTCACGTTATGAATAACGGACAGGTCTTTAAATGTCTCCCGGTCAAATAATCAACAGATGTCCTGATCTTCTTGCTGCTCTTTAGGCAATGACTCAAGGATATTTCTTGTTGCACCACCCTCAGGCCAAATGTTACTCCTGTTCAATGAATCAATGAATCCAGACACAGTGTATTTATATTGTGACTGTAATGAACTGTGCAGCCTGTAGGGGGCACTACCATCACCACAATCTCTTAATATTGTTAAGTGGTCACGTGCTTTCAAAACAATGTTTTACTTTTTTTTAAGCAGTAGCAGGTCTGCCGGGCATCAGCTGATCATGATGTACAGGAATGTGTCCTCACAGTGCTGCGCTGAGGTCAGGTCATGTGATCACATCAGATCAGCTGATTAGAATAAAGCAGTCATATCAACTCTTGCTGTCGTCCACACGTCAAGAGACAAAAACACTCTAACAAATTACCTAAAAACAGTCAAACAGATTCGTGGGAAAACACAGAGACAAATCTTCTCAGGGCTGAAGGTTCATTTAAAATATTCTGTCATGGCTTCTGGGTCATGAGGAAATGACATCACGCTTCATGGTGCCACCTCCTGTGGGTATTGTTCAGGTTCTCTGGCATGTTGCGTTTTACATGTAAGGACGAACCTGTCACATGTCTTCATACAGCAGCATGCCGTTGAAGATGGTCAGGGGCTCCACAGAGTGAGCCAGCTTACCCATCACCAGGTCAACGCACACCGTGTCCCGGGTCTGCAGAGGCAGGATGATGCTGAAGACGGCCAGGGAGCCTGGAGTGATTTTAGCCTCAGCCACAGGGTTGTTCTCTAAGCCTTCGGGCTGGTAGCCTCCAGAGTCCACCCGAGCCATGCCATAGTTAGACTTTGACAGTACAGCCTCAATCTTCTCATTCCTATGACCCGTAAGGATGGCACTGAAGAAATAATGGCCATCTACTGGGGCAGTGAAAATTCCTAAAGGTAAGAGATTCAGTGTTAAACCTCAGGCCAACACCTGATCAAGTCTGGAGAACCTTTCTGTGATTGGAAGAACAAACTAAGTGTGGGAAATTATTGCACTGACATAGCACTTTTATCCAAATATTCTGAGTCTGCCACCATTCTAACCCTAACCCCCACACACCCATGGGGGTGAGCTACCAAACCAGTTGCTGCCCTGACCATTTAGAGTTTAGTCTTGCTCAAGGACACACCAACTCAGGGTTTGGTACACTACCAGCTAACTGACAACACACAGCCACTCTCAAGTTTACCTGTTCTCGGGTTGTAGAAGTCTCCTTCATTGACGAAAACCTTGTCAAAGATGATGGTTCCGGCTCTGTCCATGGGGACAGTGAGAGCAGCAGAGAACGACAGTCTGGGGACATGGGCATCGGCACCTGGCAAACCTAAAAACACACCAGCCCCATGCATATGTATAAACACAACACTGCAGAGCAAAGCAGCACTTCATTACGAGCAGTACATACCTGTTTCACCTTTGGGTCCTACAAGAAACAGAGCAGATGTTAGAGAAGACAGAGAATAAAAAGGTCGTCCGTTTGTGTTCATTCATTCACACCCACAGCCGGCTCATTCTTCCTCCGTCACATCAGGTTAAATACAAAATATCGGTCTCACCAGGCAAACCGCAGCGCTCCACTCTCTCCTTGTCGTCCAGGAGGTCCAGATGGCCCCCGAAGACCTGGCAGTCCATTGAAGCCTCTTTCCCCTCGGGGTCCGGGAGGTCCAGGCAGGCCTGTGTAATGACATGAATAATATGAGATGAACAGTAAAAAAGAACAAAATAAAATAGAACCCATTAGAGTCCTGCTCACCAGCCCGCTCATGCTCAGAGAAACTCTGAAAGTCTTTGAGGACCTGGTTCACGCTTGAATTCAGGTTCTTCATCCTACTGTGGACGTCATCCTGGTTCTTCTGAATAAAGTCCAGGAGTCCTCCGTGATGGATAACTGAGTCATTCAGGCCAGATACACATGTCCACAAACTCGACATGTGTCGATTCAGTCCTTGACATGGGACACATTAAAAGACTCATCACAAGACAGATAACAACACATCACAGACAGATAACAACACATCACAGTGCAGGACACATTCAAACCCCAACCCCACAAGGACACGGTCTGCTGAGCCGGGTCCGAGGGATACATCTCAGAACCAGACTACAGTACCCCGCTGTTCCTCTGATCTCACTGTTGAAGTACTCATGAGCAAGTCACATCAAGTATTGGAAGGACTACACAGAAAGCTTCAGACCTTCCTTGATCTTGTGGACAGAGTCGGAGACACTGTCCAGCCTCCCACAGACCCCCTCTAGCTTGGACAGCCTCTTCTCCAACCCTTCTCCGGACCTCTTGCAGTCTCCCATCTCCACCAACAGCGTGCTCTCGAACCGTCGGACATCGCGGTCCATCCCGTCCAGACGATCCCGGCTGCGCTCATTGTGCTCCGTCACCTCCTGCTGGATTTTGTCCAGCTCGGAGATTATTTTATCCTTGGTGTTTCCTGGTGGGAATCAGAGGACGAATGAGTGAACATCAGCTGAGGTGTGTGTTCGTGAATGCGGGTCATTGTTACAGGGTCCTGCTCACCAAGGTCGGTGATGACGCTGCCGTGTTTCTGCACCGTGTGTTCAAGCCCCTTCAGGGTGTCGTTGATGGAGCTGAAGGTGAGGACGACCTCGGACAGTTCGCCCTGTAGTGTCTTAAGCTGGTTGTTGTTGATGGAGCCTCCGATCACGCTGTGGCCGTCCAATGACTTCTCAGCATCCAGCCCAGCTCCACCTCCACCGGTACCAGCACTACCACCAGACCCGCCACCTACTGGGCAACATTCAGATTCTTTTTTAAATTACTGCATCTGAAACTGTTTTATAGTGTGAATAGCTAAAACGTTTGTGTGTGTGTCTGTGTGTGTGTGTGGGTGGGGGCTGAGTTTGATTGGTTGATCTAACCTGTGGGTGTGTCTGGACTGGTCTCACCATGACACGTGCATCTCCGGACATCGTCTCTCAGCAGGCGCACTTCGTTCTGCAGGTGCGAACAGATCTGGAAGCAGCCATCTCTCTCTGAGTCCAGCCTGATCTGAAGTCTGTTGAGGTGATTCCGTACATGCCACAGTGCATCTTGGGAGTGATTTTTAACCCTCTGCAGCTCATCCTCCACCTTCCCGCACAGTTCACAGTCCTGTCCCAGAAGCTCCACCTCTGTCACGATCCGGTTGAAGTGTTCGCCGTGATCGCCTGTCAGAGCCTTGATCTTCCGGACGTCATGGCTCAGGTCCAGAACCTGGATGTTGGATTACATATTATTTCACAGTATGAACAAAACTATTCTATTTGATCAGTATCCCATCAAAGTGTGTATTTGTTGTGACATTGTTTATCTGACCTTGTCATACAGAGAGTCTCCTGACACCGACAGGTCTTTGAGTCGAGTGTTAAAATGGCGAATCTGATCCTCGTTGTCCACCACTCTCCATTCCAGTGATTTCTCTGTTGTATTCCCTGTTTTCCCTTCTGTTCCAGATAATCCTCCACCTGTACCCCCCCTGCTCCCTGCTCCTCCTGTAATTCCTCCTTCCCCCGCTCCCCACCTCCTTCCATCTCCTCGTTCACTTCCTGCTCCTCCTCCTTGTCCCTCAGGATCTCCGCAGCTGCACTTCTCCAGCCTCTGGTTCATAGAGGAGGTGTTGTTTTCCAGCTTGGACAGCCTCTTGTCTTGGTCACTCACTCTGTCCTTCACCAGCCCCACATCCAGCTCCACGTCTGCGATCCGGAAGGCCTGATCATCGAATCGGTCAAGGAACACGACCCTCAGGTCCCCCAGTTCTTTATGGAAGTAGTCTTTCAGGTCGTTCTCCAGGTATGAGCAGCTCTGCTCGGTTTGCTGCACAGTGTTGTTGACCCGCCACTCCACTTCCCTCAGTCGCTTGTCCAACATGTCCTGCGTTACTGCAGTGTCCCCTCCACCTCTGTAGATGTCCCCTCCACCACCAAAACCCCCTCCTGTTGACCCACTGTTTTCTTTGTTGCTACTGCCACCTCCTCCTCCTTCTCCACTGAGCTCCTTGTCCATGCGGTTGTGCAGAATATCAAAGTTCTCAGAGACAGAGCTGATTTTGCGTTCTGTGTCCGTGACGCGGTTTCGAAGGTCACCGACTGTGTCGCAGCATCCCTGCAAGCGTACCACATCCCGTCGCAGCCCATCAGAACCCTGCCGATACCGAACATCCAGGACATTGAGCTGCTTCTCCAGAGCTCGAATTCTCTCCCGATCCTCCTGCTGCTGTCGGCGCAGATCCTCCACGCCAGCCTGGAGAACACACAACAGCACACCGTGTCTTCAAATCAAACATCGTGGTGAGTAGATTGGAAGGTCTTTATGCTAAGCTAGTCTAATCATGTTTAAAGAGACGCAAAATGAGGGGATTTTGAGAAATGTCGGACCGCTCCCTCTCATAATACAGTGAAGTTGCCATCATCACGTTGTCCATGATATTGAGATTATTGGCTCATTAAAGGAGGTTGTGTGATACCTGACAAGAGGAGCAGGACAGCGACACCCTCCTCTCCAACTCGCTCAAGATCTCCTCCTTCAGTGAGTTTAGCCTGCCTCCACCCAGTCCTCCTCCAGACAGACCTCCCTCCAGCTCGTTACCTTTCCCGTTCACCAAGTGGTTGTTTATGCTGACCAGGGTTTTATCATGAGCCTGCCACAGGAGACAAACCCACAACAGCTCTGATTAAAACCCAACAAAGACACAGACCTGCATGAACCTGCCACTGCTTTACATTCTCCACAAGACCGATCTGTACTCCCTTCATGAGGTAAAGCTCGAGACCAGAGGATGTGGTCCCCCCATTTTGAACCAAGGACACACAGACCAGTCTCTACTGAAGTCGTATTATAAAGACACGCCATCAGAAATCTGTCATTGATGGAATGCAGTCCAATCAATAACAGGCAGTCCAATTCATTTGTATAGCACCAATTCGCAACATACATTATCTCAAGGAACTGTCAGTAGTTATTACACTGGTACTGGGCCACATTACTGTATATCAGTACTCCCATGTAAGGTCAGAAAACATGACGCACCTGTGTGCGGTTGTCCAGTTGGTCCAGTTTGGTCTGAATGTTGTGAATCGTCTCTTTAATCTCAGGCTGAGCTGCGTCTGCAGGATTTCTTACTCCTGATGAGCCATGTCCTCCTCCTCCTCTGCTGAGGCCCGGATTGTTGACCTCCTGCTGGAACCGTTCGTTCATGGTGTTCAGAGTGGACTGCAGGTCCTGGAGGTTCTTGGTCAGGCTCTGAATCTGCTCCTCCAACTGCCTGATCTTTTTGTTGTCCACTTGTCCTGGATGAAGAAGCAGACACAGATGCTCCAACAACAAGAGAAGTACATGGAGGCTACCAGCAGAGGGTAGCATATTCAACTACAGCAGTGGTTCTCAAACTTTGTCCCCTTTTAGATGCCAAATCCGGTGTTTACCCCCTACCCCACAACGATGTTCAATCTGTTCTCTACATGTCGGTGGCTGGTTTGTCTTCTGGGTTTGTGGAACCCCAGCTAGAATAAAAAGGATCTCCATCAGCACTGTGCTGTTCCACTGAGAAAACTCAGAAACAAGAACCGGTACTTTCAGCGTGCCCACCCTGGTGCACTGAGATCAGGAGGGAAAGACATTTGTCTTCAGTGTCTCTTTCTAAGGATTCATTTCAACGACAGTCCACTTACCGCCGTGTCCTCCGCTCTGTCCAGATCCAGAACTGCTGCCTCCCTGACCGGCTCCCCCTCCCTGTCCTGGTCTTGGTTGAGGTCTGGTGGGGGAGACCTGGGATCCCGCTCCACCGACCGGACCGTCGGTGCAGTCCTCTCCGCTGTAACCGTGGCAACACTTCCACTCCATCTCTGTCAGCATTTTGTAGGCCACTTTGTAGCGTGGCCTCATGTAGGTCCGATAGCTGCAGAGACCGGAGACGGCGGAATAGAAGTGACGGACTAAAAACAACAAGTTTCCATCAAACTAGATATAATTTTTGATGAACGCATCCAGGAATATGGATTAAGGTGTACGGAGAACATTTTACTTTTCTGTCTGTTTTATTGAGAACCACCGACTTGAGAACATGTTCATAAAACAAGGGCCACCGCATCACTAGAGGACAGGAAGAACTTTGAAGGATAAAAGATAGAACCTATAAGGACATGACTTCTATCATAACAACTGACTCTTGAAGGAAACTGTTTCACAGAAACTCAAACCATGTGTGAAACACAAGGAGCAGATCAGAAGAAATGTGTCGCGGCTGGAGGAGAACCACAGGAAGTACCAGATACTCCCAGAATAAAAAGGTAAGTAACGTTCTGTGGTCCCAGGGGAGGTTCTCCTTCCCAAGGTTCCTCACCGGCACGCATCACGGCATGTCTGCACAGTTAAGTTGGATGATGATGTCATCATGTGACCACTCTTATGACATAACAGTGTGTTCAGTTAGAAATACACATCAGAGTTTCACCGGAACCGAAACAGGAGGTGACATCATATTATAGACGCTTCATACCGGACTGTCTGTACTAATACTGTGAAACTACATGTACTAATACCAACATCTTTTCTGTACTTTGTCCTGCTGATCACAAGAGTTCTGTCCGATCTTAGAAACACGACCCCGACTCTGTCTCCACTTTCCCTCAGTCCACCACAAATATGGAGGAGAGCGGCTCTCAGCCAATCAGCTCATCAGAAAACTGAAAGCAAAACCTGATTGAATCCATCTGTGAGTCTATAGATCAACAATCAGAAAATAATCACTGACAGAAACAGAGGCGGACAGATGTTAAAACAACTTTACTGGTTGTATATACAGTTGGAAAATAAGCAGGAAGCTCCGTGAGCTCAAACTCCTGGAGAAACCTGCCTGATGGTGGCGCTGCAGCAGCGACTGTACAATTTCCTGTCAAATTTACCTTTGGTTTGTTCCACGTGTTTGTTTTTTACTATAAAGACGATGAAACTGAGCTGATGTCAGCATGGCCTCCTGTCTTTATTCTGTATTTGGTATTGATAGTGTGTGTGCGTGTGCGTGTGTGTGTGCGTGTGTGTACTCACACCACCACTCTGCTGCACTGTCCGCTCCCCCAGCTGCAGGGATGATAATCTGGTTTCACGTAGGTTTCAACTCCATCCTCGACTACACAACTCACGGTCTTTGTCACCACGAAAGCACACCAGTTCCTGTTCACCACATACACACACACACACACACACCAGTTCAGTGTATGCTGTAGAATAAAGAAAACATTTGCACAAACACCAAATCAGATGAAGCATGTGTGTGATGTGTGGACTGAACATGTTTGACAGAGGACCAGTGTAAACGGACCAATCCGGGCTGGAACCCCTGAACACGGGACAGGGGGTCCAGCAGATTAACAGGAGAAGATCAGAGATCCTGGACCAGAACTGAGCAGCCGGGGGAACGGTTAAGATACCGCACGCAACCCTCAGGTTCCTCTGGTGGAACACCGATCGGACCTTTCTTTCCGGCCGCGTATGATGTCGAGGGTTGGTAAACTTGGACAGATGTTCCAGCTGCGGCTCCTCAGCATTAACGACCAACATCTGTAGGTGCAGAAGCAGCTGAGGCTGCAGGACACGCCGAGCTGAAGGACTTCTGTTCTGAAATGGCAGTATTTGTCCCACAGCTTTTATTTTGAAGGCTGTGACTGAGCACTGGTACGACCCCCAAACACACACACAACTGCTCATTAAACAAAACGACACGCTCATTGTCCATGTGAAAGTGGCATTGTGGGAGAGCACGTGGCGTCCATGTCATCAGTGTGTGACAAACTGACTCTTTGTCGTTGAGTTAAATCATGGGATCGATTTTTTTTTTTCTGGAATCCAGGATGATGAGGGAACTGATGATAAACAGGTTTTGTCTTTAAATAAATGATTAGTAAAAATATTCACATGTAGAGAGAAAGAAAAGTCATGGAAAAAATATAAACAAACATAAATCCATCATTAGTGTCTCATTAGTGTCTAGTTTTCACATACAAGGAGTTTGATTTGGTGCGTATAGAAAATAAAGATAAATATATACATTAAAAATAATACTGTTAGCAGTATTAATCCCAGATACACATATTTTTAATATAAATATAGTAAGAGAC
Organism: Psettodes erumei; assembly: GCA_016785225.1. NCBI lineage: Eukaryota > Metazoa > Chordata > Actinopteri > Pleuronectiformes > Psettodidae > Psettodes > Psettodes erumei. Next base: position 451,312 of record JAFBJZ010000240.1, on the reverse strand, counting down.
TATTTACTGTAAAAATGTACAATGTTGTCATAAAGCACAATATTACTATTATTATTATTGTTGTTGTTTTTCAAACACATTTTAATCTCCACACAAAAATGTAACTGAAACCAGAGTCCACTGAGAAAACTAAATATTTTCTGTACACACACACACACTGATGTCACTCTCTTGACAGGAAGTGAGTCATTTAGGCGTTTGTTTCAGTTTGATGACATCACAGCTGTTTCAACGCCAAAGGAGGAGGCTGTGTGTGTGTGTGTGTGTTTGTGTGTGTTATGTTGTGATGTGAAGACTCATTAGAGACTCACACAATCTGAAGCATCTGAACTTAAACTGATCACAGGTCAGTCTTATCTTTGTTATCAATGTTATGTCTCCATACATTCATCCTGAGATAAATCAGTAACTGGTCCAGGATCAGATCTGTTGGAGTTCATCAGAATGACACAAAACAAAAGTGATCTGTGAGCAGTGTGAATGACAACACAACAACACAACAATCTTAAAGGTCAGGCAGCTTCATGAGCTCAGTCGACCATGATGTAAGTGTAGAACAGGGCTAGAGCTTTCAGCCTCCTCTTCTGTGGAACCAATGCCCTGTTCTGGTTCTGGTTCTGGAAGCAGACACACTCCCCATACTTAAGGTAAGGGTCAAAACTATCCCATGATGCACTGGGCTCTGTCATCCTGCAGGTACCTGCGTTCTGCTCGAGGGTTCTTCCTGTTCAGAGGGAGTTGTTCCTCTCTGTTGTCTCGTTGTGGAACACCGGGAGGTTCTGATCCAGCTCCGTACAGAAAACTGACGTCATGTACGTTGTGGATCGGTTCTATACGAATCAAACTGGACTGGACCCAGGTCCAGATAACACAAACTGATCTCAGTTTAGAGGCCTGCACTCTTCAACATATCCAGGATTTCTTTACCTGGCTTCACCAAACCTGACAACAGGCTCAGTGGTCACATGACCATGACGTCAGCTAAGAGAGGTGGGGTCTGCAAAAGCTGACCAATCACAAACAAGGAGTAGACCAGTGTCTGTGGAGCAGCATGTTTGACAAACCTAATTAAAAATAGGTTTGACCCCCTGTAAACAATGATGTCATTTTCCCTGAGAGCTGATTGGTCGGTGGGCGGAGCTTTTATACCTGTCAATCTGTTATTTGTTAGAGAACTTCCTCTGCTCAGTTACCATGGTGATTTACCCCGGTAAGAAGGGAAACACCATCAGTCACTGAACAGAGCGTCAGAACCAAGGTCCACATCATGTGGAACCGTGCGGAACCAGCACCACATCAACAGCCTCAGCACACAAACTGTGATATCAGGAGCTTCGTTACCATGGAAACAGCAGAGGAGCATGTGACGTCACAGATCATCTGCGTCACACCTGTCGGACCTCGAGAACCGGACGTGGATTTAAACCAGATACTTTTACACACTTCCTGTTCACTCTTTCACAAAACACACACACACACACTGAGAAACTCTTCTGTGGTGAGGTCATCGTACTCTGACGTCACCTTCATCTCCACCCCCACCCTCATCACCAGCATCGTCATCATCCTTTCCGTGCACGTGTCATCTTACCTGTGTCTGCTGGTGGCGCGAGCCGCGTGCGCGTGCCCGCCAGCATACAGGCTGTAGGATGGTCGCAGCGGGAACGCGCTCTTGGCGTGTCCGCAGGTCCAGAGCGCGAGCAGCAGCAGGAGCGCAGCCATCCCACGGATCGATACGCGATCAATACGCTATCAATGCGGAGTATCAACAATCGATCAGAGCGCGATCAGTTTGTCAGATCGGAAAAACTGAAATCTCCATGGAGACAAAATAAGTTTCCACAAAGTCCCTCCGTCCTACTGACCCATGATCCGGACTCCGATCCAACGTCCCAGAAACCAGATCCGAAGAAGAGTTCAGTCTCCACTCCCAGTCCGGCTGCGGGTCCGGGTACTGCTGGTCCTGCGCCTTTAATCCGAGTTTGACACGGTTCTAATCCGGTTCGGTGCGGTCACCGTTTGCTCATCAGATTTTTTCATGTGAAACAAAGAGAAGAAAAAGTTGCGACAGACTGAACCCAGACCAGCTGCTCCTCCTCTTCATCACCCCCCCCAACTGTCCCCGCCCCTCCCGGAGGAGAAACCAGACACGTGCAGCTTCGCACCCACACCTGCAGCACTGTGGACCGACCCGGTCCTGGTAGTTCGGACTGAACAGGGTCCAGAATTAAAGGGTCAGTCTGATGATCTGTCAGCGCGTCTCAGTTTGTCCCTCCTCCGTAATTAGTTTCAATATATTTATTGATCAGCTGATTCTCACAGGGCGTGCTTCTGTGTAGTCACGTACATCAGCAGTTTATATTCAATGTGTACCAGTGAATTATATTTATATTACAGCCACTGCAGCAGATTGTGTTGTGCAACAACAAAATGTGAACTTGTCTTTCCTTGGAAACAGATACACTTTAAAAACTCTGATGACCTTTCAAACTTCTCATGAAAACATCCGGCAGAAGTTTTATATCTGCTGCTCCTGAAATATCCCACTCTCTCACACACACACACACTCACACACACACACACACACACACACACACACACACACTCACACACACACACACACACACACACACACACACACACACACACACACACACACACACACACACACACACACACACACACACACACACACACACACACACACACACACACACACACACACACACACACACACACACACACACACACACACACACACACACACACACACACACACACACACACTCTCACACACACACACACACACACACACACACACACACACACACACACACACACACACACACACACACACACACACACACACACACACACACACACACACACACACACACACACACACACACACACACACACACACACACACACACACACACACACACACACACACTCACTCACTCACACACTCACAGCAGATAACAGTAGTATTGTTCTTGTTCTGGGTGTGTTTGATTCGTGTCTCTGGCCGTGCCCACCGAGTGGACCATTAACTGGTTCATTAAAGCTGATGTCCCCTGTGTAATAATACCAACGTTCAGCCGTTACCTGTTATAAACCACATTTTTGTTGTGCCCCCCCCCCCGGCCCCTCAGGGCCCACTGTGCCCCCCCCCAATGTTTCTAACCTTATTTACAGCATTATTACCCCCAGAGGCAGCTGCACAACACAAACATGACATGACATGACATTGACATCAAGCTTGGAGACGTTAGGGGCTGATTCTACAGATTAATCATCACACACACACACACACACTGTGGGTGCGCTGCTGGTTCGAGAGCGACGACACAGTTTCATCTGTTGATGAAGAATGACTTCATCTGTTTTCAGACTGAAGTGTAAACACACCGGACCAAACCGGGTTCTCTTCCTAATAAGAACAACACAGCAGGAACACGGGACTCTGCAGTGGAAACGCTCGTTATCAGATCTCATTAATCACAAGGCGGGCCCCGCCCCCATGCCACAGGCCCCGCCCACAGGTCCCGCCCCCAGCCCCCCTACTGCAGAGACAGACCACCCGTACTCCATCAGTCACACTAACCAGTTTCACTTAAACGCAGCGTTTTTTAAATGGAGGTTAAAACCTCAGGTGAGACGTTCTATCTTCAGCTGAGGACCATGGGTCTCACCGTCCATGTGTTCACCGTCTCTGTTCATGTTCTACCTGCCCCATACAGCAGGAACATGAGCCTGATGGAACCTTAATGTAACAACAAACTGTCCGTGTGTCCATGTGTCCACCTGTCTGTCCACATGACAGCTGGAACCCAGTCAGAACCCAGTCAGAACAGTCAGAACAGTTAGAACACAGTCAGAACGCTCAGAACCCAAGCTGCAGAGACCAGACTCAGTCTGTACAGGAGAGTCTGTGGACTGACATTGAACGTTATCACAACATGACAACCCTCAACAACAACAACAACAACAAAAAGCTCCTGATGTCACCTCACAGAAAGAACTCTCTTCTTCTTCCACCAGATTAAATCCATGAGAAACTTTTCTCCTTCAGGCCGAAGCCTCGCCCCCTCACCTGTCACCTGCCTGGCCTGCAGGTGATGACCCGGCGGTCCAACGGTAACCGCTCCACATTCACACACTCCCACCCGCAGGGATCAATAAAGTTTCCTCTAATTGTTTTTTAAGTGCAGTCGTAAACCACAGAAAAAGTCCTGATGGCCTCTTCCTGCTGTTTGGGGTCAAAGGTCACTGAGGTCTAAAACCTTCATTTGGTCCCGAGGCCTGAGGACTGTACTGGTTACCATAGTGATGTCAGGTTTAACTCCGAGGTAAATCATCCTGGTACCTGAACGGCTGAGCCAGGCCGGAGCCGGTTCTGTCTGACCCACAGGTCAGAACCCACTGAGGAGCTCGGTGGGTGGGACGGTCTTCAACTGAAGTTTTCACTTTTCACCCCCAGATAAATTCACATAATTAGGACTGAATATAGAACACAAACTCACAGAGGATTTTCACCTCATGTTTCCACACACCTTCATTTAAACTTCTCGTCTGAAGACGAGACAGAAACGCCCCTGAGCTCCAGGTTCTCCTCGTAGTTTCTGTTTGTCCTCATCATTGTGCGCCACGTTTTAAACCACTGAGGAACTCCTTCCTTCCACACAGTTGGAGGTGTTTATGGAGTTTGCAGTCAGCTGTAGGTTCTCGTCAACGTGTTGGAGGTTCCAGAGGTTGAACCAGTTCAAGCCGGTCGTCTTCAAACGTTCATATTTAGTCTGAGTCTCCTGCAGGCCGCCTAATCTAAACGGAGGTAACAGCCGCTGGGGGTGGAGAACATACCTGGGGGCCCGGTCAACCCTCGCTCGGCTTTTTCCACTCGGCTCTGCACCCCCCTCTCTCTCACACACACACACACACACACACACCATCCCCCCTTTGTTTATTTGACTTCCTTCAGGATCTTTTCTTTCCACAGAGAGCTGCCGACGTTCAGGTGGAACAAAGTTTTGACAAAGTGGATCACTGAGCCTGAGAAAGAGCGACGGAGCAAATCTTCATCATCATCATCATCATCACCACCATCAACCAGCACAGGGCAGGAGCAAAGCTCCAGGAAACATGGAACCGTATCAGGTTTCATGTTACAGACCGCCACACAACAGAACCAATGAAACGTCAACATGTTAATGTGATTCTCTGTCATGACTCAAACCTGCGTCTGTCCCAAAGTGAAGTACTCATCTGTGTTCCAGTCATGTTTCCATAGCAACGAGGGGACCCAAAGCGTCGTATCCGTCAACATAATGCTCCGCCCCTTCATCACCCACTGCATGATGGGAACTGTGGTCCCAAAGATCAAACGTTCACACATGAAAGTCAGAAAACAACAAAACATGCGCCAAAAACTAAACTAAAAACATCAAGTGAACTTCAGGTGGGCGGGGCCGTGTCCACTCAACACGTCACACGTTCTGACCGTGTAGAAATCAAACATCCTCTGCTCAGCCTCCGGCAGCTGGAAGTCATTACCACCCCCCACCACCCCCACATCCACCCCCAGCACCGCCCGCCCGTGTTTTTACCACATTGTAACTCTGTTTATGACGTGTGTGCGTGTGTGTGTGTGTGTGTCGAGTCTAACAGCAACAGAGAATAAAGTCACGTGACCACTTTAACCCCCCCACACACACACACACACACACACACACACACACACCACCTAAACAGTGTGTGAAAACAGAAGCGGTGATGATGTGACTTCCAGGTTCGGTTCTAATCTGGTTTAATGTGACATCTCACACACCTGGTGAACCTGGACCTCAAACTGGAACCGACTCACACTCCTGCTGCTCCTCCTCCCGCACCGGTCCAAGGTACCGAACCGGACCCAGAACTTACATCAGCGCCGCTGAGTGACCCGCTCATCCGGGTCGGGTTCTACCTGGGCTCACCTGGGTGACACCTGGGCTCGTCACTTAACATCTCACGCTGTTGTTGCTTACGTTCCGGGCCGAGAGGGAACCCAAACAGTGCAGGAAAAGCCCCGTTTCACTGTTCGGTTCTTCGGTCCACTGGTTCCGACATTCTTCACCGATCCAGGAACTTTGGATCAGAACTTCCACTCCTGGTTTTCACACAGGTAGATGTTCACGTGCACGCTACAAACAGCCACTAATCCTGTAGGGCGATCCCGTGGCTTCCTGTTACAGAGCGCTGTATAAATAAAGTTTATCATCATTATCAGCAACAACAGGACACGACGCAGAGCAGCGGACCAGATTTGTTTTCCCAGATGAAAACATTCAGTTGCCTTCACTGACACCGTGATATGTCTGATTACAGCGAACGCAGCACTGCAGTAAACACACTGAGGCCTCAGTAGGTCAGCGAACGCCTCTTCGTCTGTCTGTAAACACACCTAACGTGTCCCTGAACGCCTCACCATGGGCTCGGGACGCAGGAAGTGATGACACCAACCGATTAGGAACCGATTGATTTTCCGGTCTCATCTGTTTTGTTCTATTTTACCGCAGGAACATTCTAGAAAGAATCACGAAGGGGCGCTGACCCGCAGGAGGTGACAAGGCTCAGTCTCAGCAGGAACAGGAAGGTGTCAATCTGTTGTCATGGACACGATAAATCAGCGTGTTTCCGTGGAGACAGGATGAGCGGTGGGTTATCGGCCGACGGACGTCCTGAAGTTGAACCGGTTCGTCTGAGCGGAGACGTCCGGGTCACCCTGTCGGTGGTCTGCTGACACCAGTCAGCAAACAGTCAGCAAACAGCCAGCAAACAGTCAGCAAACAGTCAGCAAACAGCCAGCAAACAGCCAGCAAACAGTCAGCAAACAGTCAGCAAACAGCCTGTAAACAGCCAGCAAACAGCCAGCAAACAGTCAGCAAACAGCCAGCAAACAGCCAGCAAACAGTCAGCAAACAGCCAGTAAAGGAAGCTGCCGATCATCTGTGAGCAGTCTGCAAATTATCTGGAAACAGATGTAAAGAGATGTTTGTGTTTAACACGTGAATCATCGACTTCTCAAGAAACTGTTTGCTAATATGCTGATGGATGGAGAGTCTCAGCAGAGTCACATCCTCTCATTCATGTCTCTGACCTCAGATCTGTTCTTCTCTCTACTGAACCGGTTCCAGATGTTTCCACGCTGACAGCAGCAGATCTGAGATCAGATTACACACACACGTACAGCCAGAGCTACTTCTAAGCTGACCCAGGGTCTGTTCACTCTGAGACAAAGCATCCAATCAGATCACACACCAGCCTGAGAATGGACCAATCAGGGCGCAGATTCGTCAGTTCCTGTTTTCAAAATAAAAACGAGTCAGCAGAAACAGGCAACATCTGGAAATCATCTTCTTCACCTTCATCCTGTTTTCACTGTTTCCATGACAACGGCTTGAGTGACGACCTCACAACTTCACTGTGTGTGTGTGTGTGTTAGTTGTACACAGCTGTTACACACATTAACGCCCGTGATTCTTCTTCTTCTCTTCTGCTGTTTTCTGTGTGTGAATTGTCGGAGGAACAGATCCAGAGTCAGTTTGCTGCCTCCTGCTGGTCTGAAGCAGACTGGACTGGTCCAGGTTTATGCAGGGGGGGGGTAAAACCAGTGTTAAAACCTTAAAACCAGATTTAAATGTGCTGATGCTTTTTATTTCTTTTGATACATGTTTTATCATTTATCTGATCAACTCATTGATCTTAGTGCAACGTGGCTTCATGGTAAACGTCAACAAGCTGCAAAAACACACAGCAGTTAAAATATTTACACCTTCATTGGACCTTTGGTTTCATTACCAGGAAGTGACCCTAGATACCCAGGATGCATTTCAACAATAACAGCCTCCACAGCGTTTTGATAAACTTCCTACTCTGTTAACAAACTGACCAATCACAAGCAAAGCTTCATCGACACACATTTGATGACAAACTTCAGAGGACCGAGCGAGCTGAGGAAGGAACGGCCCCACATTTAACTTCGTCACCTGTTGACAGGAAGTGACATCACTGCCGGTTCTTGGGTTTCAGGAAGCGCTGCGACTTCTGTCTCGCCATGCGATGCTGCTGCTGCGCCGCCTGAGCATCTGATATGACCCCCTGCAGTGCCTATTGGTAACCATAGTAACCAGGTGAGGGAGGGGCAGACACACACACACACACACACACACACACACACACACACACACACACACACACACATTACCTGTGCAGTGTTTGAGTCCTTGAGCTGAACCCTCCTCACTGAGTCCTCATCTCTGTTTGGCAGCTTCAACTTGTGCTGCTCCTGACACACACACACACACACACAAATTCAGCTGACACACTCGGCCCAGTTGTGTGAGTCCGTCTGTGGTGTGCGTGTTGTGTTGCGGTACCCTGCAGTAGATCTTCAGCTCAGATCCCGTCACAGCTGGAGGACGATAGAAGTTCTCGAACAAACACTCCCACTCTTTGTTAAAATGACCCACAAAGTCGATCTCCTTCACGCACACAACCCTCCTACATGACAACACGGAGACACAATGAACAGCGCTCTCACAACAAAAACAGCAGGCGCAGCGTGAAGGCGCGTACCTGTTGGTGACGATGATGTTGGTCTTCCTGTGTCCGGGATGTGGACAGTGTCCTCTGAACACTTCACCGTCCAGCTGTTTGATCTGCGAGCGCTGGAACCACAAACCTTCATTTAACTGTGTGTGTTTATTTTCTGCCCAGCAACAATCAGTAAACAACAACAAACACACACAATCGCAACCGACTCCTGGCAACACAGCGAGCTCAATAATCAATAATCATTAACGAGTGATGGCCCCCCAGAGAAAGGACAGCATTAGTAAGAGAGGAGTTTTATTAAAGGTATACACACACACACACACAGACACACAGAGGTCAGAGGTCATGCTGACAGTGACATCATCACAGAGACAGAAATATTCACCGACATAAACAAAGATGAATTTTTACAAAAATATTGCTACGATCTGCAGCAATAACACAGTTATTACACGTTTATAATAACTCGCAGCTGTAAATTATAAACGGTGAAGTACTATACAGAGTATTATTATACAAGCTAAATACAACAACAAGTGAGAGCTGAAAGTTGGCATGCACAATATTCACGCTAATCTGGATCTTTACAGATTAAATTAATCTGAGCATTTCACATGTCGGACACAGAACCAACACGTTTCTGACATTTACGACCCAAATCCCGTTTACTCCTCCTCCGGCTGCATGTGACACAAACACAAGAAGAAGAAGAAGAAGAAGAAGAAGAAGAAGAAGAAGAAGAAGAAGAGGATGGGTTAGAGGGGGCGTTTGATTTGGAACAGGGACATCCTGTGTTGCTTAAAGGAGGAGAGATGATTTCATTTCCTTCTGGATTGAATTGGTGAATGTTTGAATTATGTGAATTATCTGTGGGTTGTTTACGAACAAGAAACGAGTCAAACGAGTTAAACGGCCACGTCGTGTTTTTACAGAAAGTTTTAAAACCAACAAACCTGGAAAAGATCAAAACCCTGCGACTCCGTCATGTTGTACGGCCGGACGATCCCGTCCTCCCTGATCAGACGCACCGGGCGGAGCTTGGTCACTTCCTCTGTGGACTCTGCCACTCTACACACACACACACACACACACACACACACACACACACACACACACACACACACACACACACACACACACACACACACAGCTTAGTGTGAGTGTTTCAGGTTGAACAGAAACTGAATCTTGCCTCTGAGCTGAAACAGGAAGTTGAAGTCTGAAACTTCCTGTGATCAAAGCTGAAGCGTCATGACGTCAACATGCAGAGAACTGAAGCGTGAAGAAGAAACAGGAAGTGACACGGTGCAGAGAAGCTGCTGGATTGAGATTAAATGTGAAACGTGGGACCTGAAGCACATTCGTTTCATGATGCGTGAGCGAGCTTCAGGTGTCTCACCTGTGGCGACCTCTACAGTGACAGCATGAAACACAACGGTCAACAGGTTACCACGAACGTCACATGACGAGGAGGAGGAAGGGGACTGAGGGAACGGGTTACAGACTTAGTGAAATGTTGGACCCTGTCAGAGTGATGCGGTTCTGTTGGACCCAGTTCTGGTACAGTCCATTCGTTCATGCTGATGTATTCAGATTTAGTTATGTACTAAATACTGACTCCTAATGTAAGTATGTAAGTAATGTCCTAAAGTATTTGGCTTTGCTTGGCACACTAGTATTTATATGTACTACTGTACTGTAAGTACTTTATTTACATATAAACATCTGTACTCATTTATTTAAATGTGCTTTTCTCATATTTACATGTTTCCACAGACTTTCCATCTTTTTGTTTTTGTCATTTTGTGACATTCAAAATATTTTGCAAAACATTTAGTATTTACATCCTGAATACTTGCTTGTACTTGTACTTTGTCATGGTATTTTGTAGTACTATAATAGTAAATGCTCTCTGATGCATCTCAAACAAACACTGAGGGCCGTTGGCCTCTGCCTGGCAGAACCATGTGATCGTTCAGTCAGCCAATCCCTGAGGAGAGAGCAGGTGATGCTGGGTTTCCATGGAGACGCAAGGTCATACGTCTCAATGCTCAGTGATTGGTTGGCTGGTCTCCTGTCAAACCTGGAGGCCGTGTCTGTCACACTGCCAGGTGCGTTAACAGGTGTAATCCTTGTTATGACTGCGGGAACACGACACCAACAGGTGATGGTGCATCGTCACACCAGGTGACCCGTCATTTATCCGTACGCATCGGCTCCACTCGCAGCCGATCTATCCGAGGAACCGTGTCCAGGTCCATCGGGACAGGGTCTCGGACCTCCTCCGAGCACAGCTTCGTATAAACGTCCAGATCACACCGCGCTGTGTCTCTCTGCGAAGAAACTTCTTAAAGACACGGCGCCGGGATCGTTAACGTCACCAAGCGCCTCCAGATAAAGTTCGTCAGAATATAAATAAAGCTGAACTGAATTTGTGGGAGCAGACCTGACTCTCCTCAGGGCCTCTCAACAACAAGCTGGGGGCGTGGCTGACAGGGGGAGGGGCCGGTAGGTGTGATGAGCGTGAATCATGTGACACGATGCAGCGACTTACCGTCCCTCTGCCGCGGCACGACAACCACATGCAAACACACAAACGGCCGCAGGTTAGAGCTCGTCTCCTTCTCGCCGCGTCATCGGCCGACTTCGCTCAGACACCGAGGAGAACCCGGTTCCTCGACATCAGAACCGGCCGAATCTATGTCGCACACGAGCAGCGACCGAAGGAGCTCAGCTTTAACGTGTTTTATTCCAAAATACTCACACGCCACAACGACAAGGAAAACAAACACTCCCAGGCAACACCGACAGAGACAGACAACAAAAGCAGAAAATGTGAAAATTAGTGAGCAGACAAGAAGAACATAGGAGATAACAAACATTACAAAGCACACGGACGAAAGGAAGGTCCTCGTCACGCCTGACGACACAAAGACACGTCCACGCTACCTCTGGATGCCCTGGAAGGTGCTGCTCGCCATGTCCACGATGCCGCCCGTGGGCCTCGCCACCACGCCCACCAAACCTTTACCGATGCCTTTAAAGAAACCTGCCGCCCCCTCCTTCTTCGCCCCTGCAGGCGGAACCGACAGAAACCGCATCGATGAGTCAAACTAAACATGTGCTTCACCTATTGTTCAGAAAAGTGTTTGTAAATAAAGTTTATTACTGCTGTTGTGTATTTTCTGGGACTCACCTTCCACAGGTTTGGTGACGATGCCCGTCACTCCACCCACGACTCCCTGCAGACACACAAACTCTCACTGAGCTTCACCAGGAACCATCAGAGAACTACAGACCGACTGGGTTCGGGTCCGGTACCTTCAACAGTCCCTTTCCTCCTTTAGCCAGACTCTCTCCAAAGTCTTTGGGCGGTCGATTCATTTCCTCTCTGCGCTTCTGCTGGTACTCTTTGTCCATGGTGATGGCCGCCAGACCTTTCCCCACCGACCCTGTGATCCGGGACACCATGCCTGCAGCGCCGCCTGCGGGGGGTGGGGGCTCAGGATCAGACCCTCAGGTGTCTTTTTATCTTCTTCATCAGAACCTGCGTTACCCACAGTGCACCTGGCCTTCTGGCAGTTCAATAGCAGCTAATCCCGGAGCCTGTAGCCCGCAGCACAGACCCCCCCCGAGGTCCGGTCGTCTTGGACTGGACCGGCACTAAGTCATGTGACAGTTGTTTTTTCTTACCGACGGTGTGACCCAACAGGCTGCGCACGCCAATCACAAAACCTTCAGCAAACTCCTCTGGACCCTGAACGGCACCCTGACGAACACAGACATGGTTTCAAGTCCAGTCCAAGTCCATCGACATCACATCGATGGTTTTCATCGAAGCACAGTGCGCGTTACCTGGAAAGGTTCGTAGAAGAAGGCCTCCACTCCTTCAGACAGACCTCGGATCAGACCAAACGGGTTTCCCAGGACGTCCAGGCCCAGAACCAGAACATACATCTGCCTCAGGAACTGCAGCCAGAAACCAAAGGATGAATGTCAAAGACACAGAGGAGAGAGAGACTGGAGACGATGAAGAACATCACAGAATGAAGAACCTTCAGCACGTTCCTTTCTATTCAACGAAATGATGGCGGTCACATGGGTCGTTCTCACGGCTGTACCTGTTCGCTGTAGTGCCGGACCACCGCCCACATCAGCTTCTCTCTGCGGTAGAACTGGTACTTCACCTCGAAGAAGGCCAGTCTGCCACAGAACCCAACATCAAGACACTGAGACTCTTACTTTGGCGGGACACATGCATCTTTCACCGCACGGACAGAACCGCCTCAATAAAAGCGTGAGCGTCTCACTTGAAGATGAGGTCATCCACGTCGGTCAGCGTGGCTCCGATACTTTTCAGCAGCAGGTTCAGGGACTGAACTGCTGCCGTCTCCTGAGCCGAGTCCTCGCCGCTGGAGCCCAGAGACAGACTGAGGTGGAGCTGAAACAGGAAACGGAAACGGACTAAGACGGAGCTGGGGGGTCGGGGGGGTCCGTGAAGCAGCTGAAAACTTTCTCCGAGAGTTTCATCTTGAGACGTCTCTTCACCTTGATGGGTGAGATGTGGAAATGTTCGAAGAAGCTGAGTCCAGATGCGTCGGTGAGCGACGCCTCCATCAGCTCCGCCTGCAGCAGCTGCAGATCTCGCTCGATCAGCCGCGACTGAAACACAAACGCTGATGTTAGCCCGATGTCGACGCATCACGGAGCCGACCCGACGCCTCGCTCTACCTTCTGCCCGTCAGCCTGAGGGTCAGCCGCGGGCGTGAACAGAGCCAGCACCGCTCCTAGGAAACCTTGGTCCAGCTTCACCGCCATCTCCTGAACCAGAGCCATGAAGTACCTGAAGGACGCAAGAACAGACGGCCGAGAACTTCAACACATCCTTCAGGCTTTAACTTCTCATCAGCTGATCATTCAGCAGAACCGGGAACATCTGGCTCCATCCAGTCTTTCTAAATGATAGGCGTGACTGGGACGAGGAGACGTTAAACTGGTTCTGAGCCACTGTAACTGGCTCTGACTCACTTGAACTGCGTGACGCTGCTGTGCTGGTTGAACCTGGTGATGACGGACACATCGATGAAGGGCTTCGGTTCTGTGGAGGAAGAGTCGATCAAACTGGATCTGATGGTGCTGCTCAGTCCAGAACTTTGGTTTTTAATGACAGACTTTGTTCTGGTCCAGTTAATATGAAGCTCTGACACTTTGGTTTGACATGATGTGCACATTGTGTCTGTAAGTTGTTTGTAAGTTGCAGTGTTCAGTTACAGGTTCTTCAGGTGCAGCTGGACTTCAGACGACCCACCTGAATCCAGAGCGATGGACTTCGGGGGAGGAACCGGATGGAAGACGATGGGGAAGATGGCGCCGGGCAGCTGGTTGTCCACCTGCACGAACAACGCGGCGTTCAGGTGAGCGTGTCTTCGCACAGGTGTGTGTGTGTTTTATTGTGCGCGTGTGTTTGCGTACCTGCAGCCAGTGCAGCTGTGCCCTCAGGCTGCGTTGGTGCGGCGACTGTTTGAACTCCACCTGGATCCCCGACAGGAAGTTCCTCCTCACCTGGCAGGAAAACGGCTGACGCATCATCATGGTGGTTCCGCCGAGGTTCACCTGGTGATAGGTGACATCACGCACTCTCCGTCAGATCACTGGACAAAAAATATGTCGGCTTTGTCTGCATGTGTGTGTTCGGGGGGGCACGTCGACCTCTGACCTCCAGGTTGGACTCCAGTTTGACCCAGCCCCCCTTCGTCTTCCCACTCAGCTGGTTCTGATAGGCCTGTTCCAGCAGGTTGATGTTCTTCTGACTGAACGACTTCCAGCGATTCTTCGGTTTCATCTCCCACACAACACCTGAGCTGTGACGCACAACACAGACACACAACACCTGAGCTGTGACGCACAACACTCTGGGTCATCAGGGTTATAAACGGTGGTAAATCACCATGGCAACCGAACAGCTCAACAGATCATTCAATCTTTTTATGGATCGGTGGTTTGGACCCATTGAGAGAACCCAGAGTTGGATCAGAACCAAGTTCATGGTTCAGGTTAGCCAGGATAACTGGATGTTGAGCTCAGTGGAACTAGGATGTCCTGGGTTTGCTGAACTGGACTCTAGTTCTGGACCGTTTACCTGGTGATGCCGATGTAGGCGATCTCCTGCCGGCCGCTGTTGTTGATCAGAGACAGTCCGAGGTTCTGCAGCGACAGCTTCACCTCCTGTTGGAACTGTTCCAGTTCCTCCGCCTGCCGAGCCTTCGTCACCACGCCGACGTCCTCGGTGAACAGCACCACCCGCTGGCGCCCGTCCAGGAAGGAGACCCAGTGGACCTGAGACAGGCTGTCGTAGGAGAACTGACCCACCTCGTCCTGGCCCAACAGAGAACGACTGTCAGCAAGCGTTTGACGGAGAGGTTCTTTAAGAACCGTAAGATGTAAGTCGCACCTTCAGCAAGTCAAGTTCACCCGAATGCTCCATGCAGCTCCAGCTGAGCATTCGGACGCCTGCCGGGTCATCCCACACAAACCGCCGACCCTGACCCGGTTGCAGCTCATGAACCAGCGCGGAGCCTCTGAGGAGAGGACGGACAGTCGTTAGGGTCCAATTAATCATCAGGCATTGCCTCAAAGGTTCCTTCTGGTAAAGACGGGACCAGAACCCTACTGGCCTCTTTCTGCACCTTACACCGATTCTGAATCTAAACTCCTGGTTAGGAACCGGACTCTGTGTTCTGATGAGTTCTGCCTGAAGGTTCTGCCCGTTCTAAGATTCTGGATCATTGGCTCAACTGTTGGGTTTCTATCATTGTAAGGTTGTGATGGTTCTGGTCTTACTGGATCACTGTATACGTGATACACCTCAGGATGTTCCAGGAAGAGCTTTATGATGTCACTTCCCCCCAGGTTTACATGAACAGGTGTGCGTTGACCTCTCACCTCTGTCTGTAGCCAATGGTGACCCAGGGGGTGTGGTTGACCAGCAGGGCGGGGGCTGCTCCGTCATAGTAATCGCTGAAGCTGATGACCGTGGAGTGGTCGGAGACGTTGACGTCCACGATGATCCCACCGCACTGAAGACACACAAACGCACACATTAAACAACCTAAAACACGCAAACAAATCAGCGAACGAGATCGGTCCGGACACCAACCACGTCGAGGCTCAGCAGCGTGCCGTTGTCCTGTCGGTCGAAGAAGAAGAACTTCGAGGTGGAGGTGGATCCAACCACGCGGACGCACAACTTCCCTG
Source organism: Psettodes erumei (assembly GCA_016785225.1). Lineage (NCBI taxonomy): Eukaryota > Metazoa > Chordata > Actinopteri > Pleuronectiformes > Psettodidae > Psettodes > Psettodes erumei. Next base: position 435,463 of record JAFBJZ010000240.1, on the reverse strand, counting down.
AACTGTTCTCCGGCCACAGAGGGAGGCACTGCAACGCGACACAACAACCGCGTACTGACGACACAAACAGCACGGCAACGTCCCTTCTTCTGTAAACAGTCTGTCATCAACATACCTCGGTAGAGGAGATGTAGTGCCACCTGGTGGAGGCCTGGTTGGTGACCTCGCCCACCTCCAGCTCGTACGAGGACTTGTTGACCAGCGTGTAGAAAGGACTCATGGTGACAATCCTCGTCAGGTTGAAGCTGCTCATCTGGATGCTGACGCCGACCTGCGCCGCCATCGAGGGTCGAACCACAGCCACAATTAGACATCGGATTTAACCGGTTCGCCCGCCGATCGTTTCTAATGTAATCGATTACTGGTGAGTAAAGTCAATCAGACAGATGATCAACTGTTTGCCAGATTAATTGGTTAAATGTTTCATCCTCTGATCTGATCAGATCTAATCCAGCGACACGTCGTCATCTCTGAAAGATAAAAGTTGTCAGTCACCAGGAAGTCCATGTTGTTGGCAGGACAGCGAACGCAGCCGTAACTCCCGACCGTATCCAGAGAGAAACCGTCGGACCAGGAGCTGGTGGAGACGCACAGCTGGAGCTGTGAAGAACACAACGCAACAACATGACAATGTGACACAAACGAACACAATCCAGACGCTGATGTCGTGTGTAACACACATAACGAGGTTTGATAAGCACAGTGATGCAGCATATCTACAACATCATGTGGAACGGGTCTGTTCTGTACTGATGCCCCGCAGGCAGCCGGGACCCTGAGCCGGGACCCTGAGGACCCTGAGCCGGATCCCTGAGCCGGGACCCTGTGCCGAACCTCACCTTGCTCTTGCTGAACAGGGTTTTCTTCCTGAAGGAGAACAGGACGATGTCTCGGTAGTCGGCCGGGTGTTTGACGCTGACGTCCTCGGCTCGGTACTGCAGGACTCGGGACGTCTTGTTGATGATCCAGTAGGGGCTGAAGAGCGACAGCAGCAGGCGGCTCGTCGTCCTCGTCACGTGAACGCTCACGTCCACCGTCATGCTGCTGTCGGAGTCGCAGGTGAGGCACGCGGGGAAGAACTCGGGCATTTCCTGCTTGATGCACAGGTGTCCGTGCCAGTCGCGGCCTTGGTACCGCATCAGCGCCAAGGACACGACCTCGCCGGAGACACGAGCGTTAAGGAGGTCTGATGCGCTGCCTTCCTGAAGCTCGTACGAGTCCGTCGAGCTCTGGGGAACAAGGTCAAGATTCAGATCACGTCGTGTCAGAGTAAATTCAGAATGACACTGATTTCCTCCTGATTCTGAGGAAGCTGCTGCACCTCCATCATATAGCGAACAGTGTAGGGGAGCAGGTTGCGGAGCGTGGCCACAGGGTGGAGGTGGATGACGTAGGCGGGGTCCCAGTCCTCCTCGCCGTGGCTGGCGATGTGACGCAGGTCATCGGGGACGGCCAGCGCGCCGACCATCAGCGGCAGCAGGTCGGCGTCGGTCGACGGACACTGCAGCACCGAGCGCACCTCTGAGCTGCGATGCACCTGCTCCTTCCAGGCCATGCAGGTAGAGGACGGACCGTACCGACCGTCCAGAGGACCCGCCGGGCAAACAAACAGCTGACACCTAAAGGACAGAGGGACACATGTCACATCAGACATCTTCATTTCTGGGTCGAGGCAGATTTCTACAATCGCAGAACGAGAAGACACTCAAGTATTATCTGCAGGATGGAAAGTAACACCGATGCTCCTGCTACCCCTGAGCAAGGCAGCGCGACGCTACCTGTATGTTTCCAAGGCAACATGAAACTCTGTCTCGGGTTCAGCCTGTCCGACCCTCTGCAGACTCCTGGATGTCGGACAGTACTTCAGGATGGTGAACGGCACCGAGAAGTGGTTCTTTATCTGAAAACACAAAGTCAAAGATGAAGTCCGCAGCTCGGACTCTCGGAGGACTGCGTGCAGAGATGTTCCGGATTCGGACCTGCAGCGGAGAGCGGACCGTGATGACCTTGTTGCCCTCGGCGGCGTCGATCTGCAGCAGCAAAGAAACGGCCTCCTGCAGCATCGGACCGCGGATGTTGTAGAGGCGGCGCCCGGGCTTGTCCACGGCGATGTTGGAGATTTCGCTGTATCCAGCGGGGACTGCGAGTGCAGAGACAAATCGCTATTCACAGACCGCACGCAGAGACACGGCAGACAGGAAGGGCGAGGTCTGACCGATGGTGAGGTTGAAGAGGCAGCTCTCCTGCCGCTGCAGAGCGGACAGTTTCCCTCGCGACGACGGAGCCGACGCGCAGTGTTCGAGGTCCATGCTCTGATCCGCCGCCAGCTGGTGCAGTTTTCCCTGTCCCGGCAACCCCACCATCCTCAGGTTGGCGCTGTGCTGCACGATGAGGGGGATCCCCAGAGAGTTCCTGATGGTGAAGGGGGCCTTCTCCTTCAGGGAGAAGTCGAAGGTGGACGCGGTTCCCTCAGAGAACGCCTAATGTAAACACAGCGAAAAGTCATCGATCCGCCATCTGCTGAAACCATGCAGTTACTGAGTGAAACGTCAATCAATCCATTTCCTGTTTTCACTGCAGTCTGTTGGCTGTGGAGATGTTACAGTAAGACAGTGGATTATAGACCATGTCACGTTCTGAGGTTACAGAAGATGTTCTGAGGTTACAGACGATGTAACGTGGCACCTTGGCGAGGTTCTGGAAGACGTTGAGGCTGCAGTTGGAGATGGTGATATTCATGGTGTCTTTGGAGCAGATGTTGATGGCTGTACGTGGTTCGGGAAGAATCACAAAGTCGTCCCCATGAACAGGACTCTTGTCCTGGACTTGGTTGTTCTTCATCTGCAGGAACGACGAGACCAGAAGTTCTTCACACCAATAAATTCAGGAGGTTCCACCTCTCTCAACAGAATTAAACTGTCCTGTTATGTCTGTCGTAGTTTTACCTCGACCTCCAGGTTCCACCGGCGGCTGCCGCTGTCGACTCGTTCGATCAGAGGCTCCCAGACCGCGTGGATCTCATTAAAGTAGTTCACCTGCAACAGGTGTCGACATTACACCTCATGCAGCCTGACTGTTTTTCAGTCACACAGTTAAACATTCGTGGTACCTCAAACATCAACGACGCTACGCTTTATTGAAAATGTCTCGCATTGACTCAAATGTTAGAAAAACTATGACATTCACTTGAGGACAGGCTCAGGTTCAGGTTCAGGTTTTAAGGCCAGGTGTAGGTTCAGGTGGGATGAACAGGTTCTCACCTCCAGGGTCATGTTGGCTCTCAGCTGCAGCAGAGACGACCAGTTTTTGGCCGACCCGTTGAAGGAGGACTCGGCCAGCAGCAGAGGGACAGTCCGGTGACCCAAACCGGACTCCAGAGTTATCTGGACCACCTGGGAGCAACAACACCTCGTCAACAGGACAGAGCTCTGACCAAAGTTTGCGACCAGAACTGTTTGAAGATGTTCGGCGTACCTTGACCTCCGCAGCGAAGCTCTCACCCTCGCTGCATCCGTCCTTCTCTCTGAAGCTCTCGGTGACCTCGCTGGCCTGGTCCACTCCCAGGAACCAGAAGTTACAGTTGTAGACGTTCATGACCGACCACAGGTCGCTGACGTCAGGCTCCGGGTCCTGACTCTGCTCGTCGCGCTGCTTTGCCGTCATGGCGGCCGTTATGGTCATCACCGTGTTGATGATGAATGGAGAGATCTGCGGGACAAAGATGCTGACGTTTCCTGTTTGTTCATCCTGACCGGACCGGACCGGTCTGACGGTGTAATCCGAACAACATTTCTAATCCGGTTTTAAGCTCGACTTCAGTATAAATGTAAATTTACCTCCTTGTTTCTGATGATCGTTGTGTTTTACTAATTTATAAATCACTTTAAAAACCGTCACCTTCACAATGACTTCTTCCACTGTCACAGAACCGCTCAGCGGTTGGTCGGGGTGGGTTCTGGTTTCCAAGGCGACAGAGCAGGGTCTCAGCACCTTTTGGACAGAGTGGGAGAGGCAGGTCAGAGGGCAGCAGTGACTCCAGGTGTGTTGGTATGCTGTGACATCACTGCTGGGTGTGGTTACAGATGAAACCCGGGCGCTCAGTCGTGCTCGTAGTCATTGATCTGATATTAGACAACGATCAGCGCTGGAAAAACACACAACGTCACTCAAACACATCAGCGACCTGCCGCCCCCAGAAGATGTCGTGATCTTACAGTGGTGACGGCCTCCTCCTCCTTGTTCTGGATGAAGGGGCAGGCGAGGACTTTCAGCTCCCTCAGGTTGGCTCTGGTCTTCTGGGCTCCGTCGTCTTCTGTCTGCAGAGTGAAGTCGCACTGAAACGAGGCCACCAGGGCGGGGGCGTCGGCCTTCATCAGGCTGGCGACGAACACCACCTCCGGGTCCACCACCACAGCCCGGAGACGAGTACTCCCCCTGGAGGCTGCAGAGAGACAGGCGGTGGTGATTCTACTGTGGGTTTGATTTCTGTTTTTACTCGGTCTGGATTTTCTTTTTCATCACGAAGCAGAAAAACATCTCAGAAAGATGCTCTGCGGTGTCAGAACCACGTGAGGTTCCACTGACAAGAACAGAGCTCTCTAACTCACCAGTCCTGGCGTCGGCTCGAGGTTCAGCAGTCTGTCTCAGTGGCAGCCTGTCGCTCGGCGCCGAGCCGGCGGCGGGAACCGGACTCTGCGGCAGAGCCTGCAGGAAGAAGTCTGCGACGGCCATGAGGAACTCCACGCTGGCGCACACGTAGAGCTTCTGCAGAACAGCCACCACCTCCCGCTCGCCGCCATGCTGCCGATACGTCACGTCGATCATCGGCTCCGAGCTAGCCTCGTCTCTCCGCCCGACCATACTGCAGGACGAGGGATGAGACCTGATCAATTACATCACACTCTCCTCTTCCTCCCTGGAAGCTCAGAGCCTCAAACCTCCACCGCGATATGAGAGATCACGGGACCGTTACCGTGACATCACCCTCTCCATGCCGGTCCTCAGGTCATCCAGCGTGCAGGCGGTCAGGATGGTGGTCACCTCCATGCTGCCGCTGACCAGGATCCTCCCTGAGGTCTTCAGCCGGTGGAGGCTGAACTCCCCTAGTCTGAGGTTCTCCTGGTGCTGGAGGCCCGAGGGCTGCTGGCACGAGGAACAACGATGAACCACATGAACCAGAACCAACTGATCCTGAACCGGTAGACCTTGAACCTGACTCGGTTTTAGTGAGATGTTCTTCACGCGACTGACCTGTTTTGGGTCGTTGCTATACAGAACCAGACCAAGAGACTCAATGTTGAAATTAAACTTGATGGACTCCAGGGCTTCATCGACCTCTTCGTCACTGCTCACGCTCGGCTTCCCGACGTCAGCTGAAGACATGAGACACAGAACCATCACAGAAGAATCTAAACATCAGCTGCGTACATGTGAACACGAGTCCGTCTCAGACCTGGAGACGGGCCTCCGGCTGCTTGGAGCTGCAGATTGGCATCCTGTCTCGGGGTGGCGGGCTCCAGACTGCCGGCCTCTCCCAGATTCTCCATCAGGATCCTCAGCAGCACCTTCAGGTCATCCTGACTCAGCTCCACCTGCAGGTCGTGGAGAAGATACTCACTGTCACCGACAGAAACTGCAATTAAATCAAATCCCCATTTCACCAAAGAAAATCATGCACCGTGGTTACTGAACACCCCCCAGAACTGAGAACCAGTCTCATTTCTGGTGCCTCCCTGAGATTCCTCTCAAGAAGACCTGAAGATTTCATCCTTCTCTTCCTCCTCCTACCTTCATGGGCTTCAGATCTCCATCGATCTCCACAGCAGCCATCTTCATGTACCAGGAAGCTGCCAGGTTCCTCCTGATGTTCAGGTGCAGGTTGACCGGTGCCAGCAGCTCACTGCTGGATCTGTCTGAGGTCAGGTCCACACAGGTCCTGGTGGGCGACAGGAAACATCTTCACTTTACTATATCTAAACCTGTTCAATGTGCAGGTGACTGGAGGCTTAGACTTGTTTCTGCTGCCTCTGGTTCAGATCTTTGAGGCTCTGACCTAGACAGCTTGAGCTGTGTAAGATGGACGTCCATGTTGTCGATGACGGCCGGCAGCGGACGCCCGTCGACAGGCAGCAGGGAGAAGCTGTTCCCCACCGTGATTAGACCCAGATCCACCACCACTGCATCATGGGAGGTGGAGGACTGGGGGATGATGACGAGCGGAGCCTTCAGCTTGATGTCCATGGACAGGCGAAAACTCTTCTGGGCAAAGTCTCGAACGCTCGACGCAGCCTTCTCCGCCGCCTGAACTGTCGCAGCGCTCAGAGCTTCCTTGGCCGTTTGGAAGTTGTTGACGAACATCTGAAGGACAAAGTAAATCAGACGTGAGACAACAGAGTCACGTGATGATGGAGATACATCACCAAGAAGCAGGTGTGATGCTGCGTACGGTTTTATTTCTGTTTCATAAAGTTTCCCTCTGATAAAACCGTCACATTTTGTCCTTCTCCAAGTAAACAAACAAATTTCACTCAGTTGAGGATAAAATCCAGTTTGAGTGTAAGAAGAAGAGAAAGATCTGAACAGACGCTGAAACTGAAACGAATGTGTTTGAATCCCTGAGGGAAACTCACCAGCAGAGACATGACGAACTTGTGCAGGTAAACCACCTGGATGCAGCCGACGCTGAGCTTCACTCGGCCGTCGGTCCGAGAGGTGTCGGTGTAACCAGCGCCCTCGGTGGCGTTAGGAGTCAGACTCATGGCGAAGCTGAACACCTCATCGCCCACAATGGAGATGGCCTGGATGACACAGAGGTCAAAGGTCAGCGAACTGTGCTCAGTGAAGACTCCAGTCTGACTCCAGGTCTGTAAAGTGTAAGGTCGTCCATGGTACTCTGGGGTAGTCCATGGTACTCTTAGACAGAATTAGGTAGTTTTTTACCCTAGCCCCCTTTCCCCACATAGTTCCTAATAGTATTTTAGTATTTATGTAGTATTTTGCCCAGTATAATCTGTCCACGGTAGTCCAGTATAATTGGAGACTGACCTTCTTGTGAATGCTTCTGGGATCAACATTGAGAACGATGAAATCTCGCAGGCGGGCCGAGATGTGCGTTTGGGCTCCTTGCTTCAGTAAAGAGCCGTGAATACCTGAAGGACACGGCACGTCTTTTAGTTCAGGTGAATGACACAAAAACTCGACAGCATGATGCGATTGGCTACCTTGGATCTTGATATCTGCCGTGTCGCAGCTCTGGTTGCACACCAGAACGTTGAAGGCTCCCAGCGCGATCATCACCTTCAGGTCGATGACCTCGCTATCTGCAGGCGACGCCACAGTGGCTGACGGGAGACGACAACGCGTTAAAGACCGTAGCAGGACACACCGTCAGTTTGTTTACACTCATTGTGTGTGTCTGTTGTACTGACTGGACTTGGCAGACGACATCTTCTCCTCTGTCTTCGGTTTGACGTCTCTCTCCGAGGACGACGCGCTGCCGGACGACAGCAGGAAGTTGAGGGCTGAGAGCAGAGCCTCGGCATGAAGCGTGAAGTCGAGAGAGGTGAACGTCACCTGGGGACAGAGAGACACTCAACAGTGTCCTCGTTCACAGGTCCACCTCCAGGACGGGACCACCAGTTGTCTCTGTGTGTGTGTGTGTGTGAGGTTGAACTCACGTTGATCATCTGCTCCGTGTTCTTGTAAGTGGTGGAGAAGTTCGGCCCGGAGCGGTCAGCCTGAGAAACAAACACACACGTCACTTTTCTTCTCGTCCTGCGCTGCGACAGGTGACGGCTCACCTGTGCGTTTGAACAGGTGACCAGATGTCATGTGACTTCACATCATCACCTTGAAGTACTGCACTTTGAGCAGTTCAGCTCCGGACTCCAGCGAAGAGCTGATGAGACACAGCGGCTCGCCTCTCGAGTCTGGATCGAGACGAGACGTCACGCGGTCAGCGTTAACTTTTATGTCGATGCGTTCGACTAGAAGAACACAACAGGTTGTCGGGCACCACAGAGCGCGACCCCGGGCAGTCTGACCTTTGAACTCCAGGCTCTTCATCGTGATCCTGTTGATGTACATGGTGGCGCACATGTCGTACTTCCTGACTTTGGTGTCGATTCCCAGGTGAGCCGCGTGAAAGACCAGGAACGTCGACTCCTCCTGGTCTCTGGGCTTCTTCAGGCTCAGCAGCACCTTGAGGAGAGTTGATCATGACAAATGACTCTTGAACAGACTTGCAGCTGTGGAACCGTGTGAGGACTGGCGTTGGTTCTTTAAGAATGTGTCGTACAACATTTTGTACCAGTTAGACATCTCATACCTCTTTGACTTCGAAGTTGACGAGAACGTTGATGATGTTTTCAGTCAGACCTCCGTTCATGGGGAGTGTCCCAGCAGATCCAGTCGGAGGTGACACCGCCCCAACCTGCTGCTCAGCGAGAACCTCCTTCTCTGGAGAGAAGCACAAAAAACCTTTTTCGTTTTCACTCCTTCTTCTAATGACTGATTAAAAATAAATCTATTAGTATCATCAGTTGCTGTCAGACTTCCCATCATGCACTGAGCGTGAACTTACCTTGATCCACCTGACGTTTGATGTCCAAGCTGTGCTCCTCACTTCCCTCCCCGATGTTCTCCACCAGGATCTTCATCAGCACACCAAGGTCTTCCTCACCCAGACTCATCTAATGGGCACACAGCACAGGTTTATGACTTTCAGAAGAGTCACCATTCATCCACCTCCTTGGCAACGCCCCCAGACCAGTTTAGCATGACCAGGCACCAGAACACCTGCGCAGAACCAGCAGTCAGCAGATGATTGGTTCTTCTTGGGATGAGGTGGGATGTGTGTCATACAACCGCTGTCTCTGGCATTGTGGTTGTCTACAGTTTAATCCAAGTTTAAACAACAGCACATGAGACCTACGTTGAGGGACCGGAGAACTCCCTGGACCTGGACTCCAGGGATCTTGGTGAACCAGGAAGCAGCCAGGTTGCGGGTGACAAGCAGCTCTAAGTTGATTGGCTGAAGGATCTCAATGTCTGGCTGTGATGAGTCCGGCTTCAGTGTGGTCCTGAAAACACATCGGATCAAGATTCAGCTTTCGCTTTCTGTCCACATGGTCTTCATCTCATTTTAATGCAGCTCAGAGTAACATCATTCTTTTCAGGTTCTACGGAGAACCGGATGCTATCAGTCTGACCCAGCGAGGCTCTTAAACCCACTAAAATGTTCTCATCATCCAAACATGTTCAGAGTCTCTGAGGACATCGCTCAGGATGAGCTACTGGAGCTGCTAACAGCCGTGAGACATGCTAACTGGTCTCTGTCCCTGCCTCCGGACTTCGTGTCCCCTCAGAGCTCAGGGCTGTTTGGTCAGCTGGGCACCATGTGAATGGTCTCTACGGGGACTGAACATCTGGGTTTGATTTTCTCAGGTCAGAGCTCAAAGAACCAAACCAGGTCTCGGGCTTCTCTCAGGGTTCCTGTCAGTACCTGGAGAGCTTCAGCTGCGTCAGCTTCACGTCCATCTTCTCCACCACCACCGGCACAGAGAAACCTTCAGCGGGCAGCAGGGAGAAGCTGTTCCCCACCGTGATTAGACCCAGGTCCACCACCACTGCATCATGGGAGGTGGAGGACTGGGGGATGATGACGAGCGGAGCCTTCAGCTTGATGTCCATGGACAGGCGGAAACTCTTCTGGGCAAAGTCTCGAACGCTCGACGCAGCCTTCTCCGCCGCCTGAACCGTCGCAGCGCTCAGAGCTTCCTTGGCCGTTTGGAAGTTGTTGACGAACATCTGAAGGACAAAGTAAATCAGACGTGAGACAACAGAGTCACGTGATGATGGAGATACATCACCAAGAAGCAGGTGTGAGGCTGCGTACGGTTTCATTTCTGTTTCATAAAGTTTCCCTCTGATAAAACCGTCACATTTTGTCATTCTCCAAGTAAACAAACAAATTTCACTCAGTTGAGGATAAAATCCAGTTTGAGTGTAAGAATAACAATAATCCTGAATGTGCTGAAACACGATCCGTCTCATTTTGTTCAAACGTTTATGAAACAAGAATGAAGCTCATCCATTTTCAGGAAGTGAGGTAACACAGGCAGAGGTCATGTGACTGGTGGGGGCGTGGCAGTGTGGATGGGGGGGTTAATGATGGCAGCTGTGTGAGATGCATGACACGCATAAAGGATGTGTGTATGAAGAACATTCCTTTCTCATTCCTTCGCTTATCCCTCCATCCATGCTCAGATCGGAGCGCTTGTTTTCACATGCCGGCAGCCTCAGAGGGGTGGAGTCTGCAGTTTAAAGGGCCGGGTGTTCTGAGGTGTATTTGTCAAAGCGACTCGCTGTGTCACTGTTGTTAATTTTAGGTTGAATCATCCAGATGTGTCCAGAAACATCACACGAGTTTCGGTTCCGAGCGAATGTTCGGTTTTATGCTGATGATGAAGGAATGTGCATTAAGCGTGAAATGTCTTGTATGTGTGTGTTTTATCACGTATTTCTATACATGTAAATGATGGGACTGCATTCCATGTTGTTGTACAGAGCGAGACGCAATGACAACAACAAACCCTGAGATGCTGAGAGCTGCTGACGTGTCTCAATGATTCATCATTGATTGTTGATTTGGAGATTCGTTCAGTGCATTTCGCTTTTTTTCCTCCTCCTGGGTTAAACAACGTCATTGAGTGGGATTAACCCGGGTCTGCGACTGGACCCGGGTTAATCCACGCACTGTGTGTTCAGAGTGAAGGTGCGGTGAAGTGGGCTGATGCGGTTCAGAGCCGGTACCTCGTCAGCGGACGCATACTGAAAGCAAAAAGAAGCCTGGAAGAACAAAACACATCAACAAGACGAGAAACATGAGAAACAGAAAAACAGATAAAGTCCATTTAAAACAAAAACAAAGAGCTGGACGTCTGCATCTTTGTGCGCGACTCAAACGCCATCACGAGGAGACCACAGAACCATGTTAGAACCTGGGTCTGTCTGAAATCTGCTTCATCATCCTCGTCATCATCGGCTGCAGACAGGAGCAGCTACTAAACACGCAGCGCTGCGTTGTGGGATTGGTCGTCACGTTACTGTAGGGTCAGATTAATGTAAAAATATATATGTTTTTATATAAATTAGGATTTTAAAGTACAGGGTTATTTCAGTTACCGTGGTAACGGAGGAAGCTGTAAGGACCTCTGGACACAACAATGTAGTAGGAGTAAACATCATGATGATGACATATTATCATTATTATATACTAATTATTGCATACTAATTAGTATATAATAATTATTATTATCATAAGTGTGTTCAGTCGGCATCAGACAGAGACAGAGACAGACAAACACTCGCTGTATAAATAACACTGTGAAACTGATGCAAATGGAAACGAGATCAGACTGAAGTGTGTGTGTGTGTGTGTGTGTAATAAAGAGTCTGACCAGAAGAGACATGAGGAACTTGTGCAGGTAGACGATCTGGATGCAGCCGAGACGCATGGTGACCTTCCCATCCACCTTGGACGTGTCTCTGTAGCCCTCGCCCTCCGTCGCCCCCGGAAACAGGGACAGCTTGAAGCTGAACACCTCCTCGCCCACGATGGACACCGCCTGCAACGAGCGTCCCAGCGTCAGGGCGCGAAGGGAGACGTACGGGGCACTGACCGACACAGACGTCCGCGGACCTTCCTGTGGACGGTCCTCGGGTTCACGTCCGTGACCACGATGTCTCTGAGGCGCGCAAACACCTCCGTCTCCTTCGCTTGCACCGACACCGAGGCATCGATTCCTGCGGGGCGGCGACAGCGGCGATGATTTCTCTGAGCGTCATGAAAGCAAACGCTGAGCCGTGGGTTTTCGTACCTTGGACGCGGATGTCGGCGATGCTGCGGCGGTCGTCGCACACCTCCACGTGGAAACAACCCAACATGGCGAACAGCTTAAAGCTGAAGACGCCTCCGTCTCTGGCTCCTTTGGACACTGCGGGCAGACACTTCCTGTCACGTGACGCCCCGGTTTACTCACCTGACACGCCTGCGAGCGGACGGTCCGGACTCACCTGCGCGGCCCCGTCCCTGCTTCTCCGCCTGTTTGGCGGCGTCTCGATCTCCGGCGGAGGCGAGCTGTGGCGGCAGGGCGCTGTTCAGGTAGTTAATGGTGGACAGCAGAGCTTTGGTGTGAAGGAGGAAGTCCAGAGAGGAGAACTCCACCTGAAACAGCAGAGACACCTGTGAACGCCTGGCTGGTGCCCGTGTGTCATCTGTTGCCATGGAAACCCCTCCTCCGCCCACCTTCAGCATCAGCTCGGTGTTGTCGAACAGAGTCTGGAAGCTGGGGCCGCTGGGGTCGGCCTGTGGGACGACACACAAACTCAGGTTCGGCGTTGTGCGTGTCGCTGCGAGTCCGTCGTCGCGTCGCGTCCGCGCTCACCTTGATGAACTCCACCTTCAGCAGGTCGGAGCCCTGCTGCTCTGAGGAGCTGATCAGGTGGAGAGGATGATTCCTGCCGTCTGAAGGACACACACTTGGACACATTAAAACACAACAAACGCACACAGAGACCCGTGTGGCTCAGTAGGACTGCGTATGATGAGGACTCGGGAAATGAGCTCCGACCTCCGTAGTAGTCCAGCGTCACCCCGCGCAGGTACGAGGTGACGCTCAGGTCGAAGCTCCGCCTCTTCCCCTCGGCCCCCAGCTGACAGATGGAGAAGGACAGGACGGTCTTCTCCTGCTCCACCTGCCGGGTCAGCTCCAACAGCACCTGAACACGTCGCACACAGTTTGTTTGTTTAAACTGCTGGGAAAATGTCTCCACCCGCCGTGAGTCACACAAGGAGCTGATCCGAGCGAAACAAACGCACCTCTCTAACTTCAAACTTGAAGTGAACGTCGGTGAGTTCCTCCAGGGCCAAGCGCTGATGATCTTCATCCGTCGACTTCTCACTGGCGTCTTCATCTGAATCTGACACAGATTCGCGTTAAACACAAACACAATGACGATGGCCGATCCACTTAGTCGAGAACGACAACATCAGCAGCCACTCAGATCACCTGAGCCGGCACTCACCCGTCTCCATAGCGTCGAGGAGGGCGGGGGGGAGGCTGAGCACTCGAGGCCTGGCCTCCGTCAACGACAGCACCTGCAGAGGGAAACGCGGCCAAATAAGTTCGCACGAACGCACGGATGGACCGAACATTCACGACATCAGACCGGACTGTACCACCTGAGTCTTCTCTGTAGGGGTGGATGGGGAGGAGCCCACACTGGGCAGGGGGATGCTGTTGACCAGCTCGTAAATGTTCTGGATCTTCTGGTCCGAGATCTTAACGTGCAGCAGCGGCAGCTCGCCGGACACCTTGAACCTGAAACACAGGAACTGTTCCAGGTCACGCGTCCAGGTGAGTCAGCAGACACCCGTCTGCAGGTGAGGCTCACCTGGGCATCCTGGCATCCTTCTCCACCATGCACTTGGCCATGTGGATGGTGAAGTCCATCGGTTGGAGGATGTGTTGGACCGAAGAACCCTGCAGCCGGGCCGACTTCCAGGCTTCACCTGGAACCAGTTCACAGCTGAGTTCATACACCTGTGGGACGGGGCATACCTGTGTGTAGTTGTGTGCGTCGTCACGGCGTACCGGACTTGCTGTAGAGGACCTGGACTCGTCTCAGCTCCACGTTGTACCTCTCGTAAGCCCGGTCCATGATCTCCTCCAGAGAAGAGAAGGAGGAGGAAGACGGGGAGACGCCGCTCTGCTTGACACTGTGCAACTACAGACGCACAAAAACAACACACACTGTGCAACTGCAGACGCACAAAAACAACACACACTGGGCAACTGCAGACGCACAAAAACAACACACACTGGGCAACTGCAGACGCACGAAAACAACACACACTGACCTGCAAGCTGCCAAAGTCGATGATGATCAGGTCTGACAGGTCACCGTAGAATCCAGACTTGGGGACCAGCAGGTAGGACGGTTTCAGGTCTATTCTCAGGTCCATGACCTTTCTGGTCTCAATGATGTGAGACAAACCTGCAGAGACCAGAAAACATCCGAGTCCTGATGAAGACCAGACTAGATCAATCACAGCAGACTGATCCTGGACTCAGGAGCAGCTTCACGGCTCCAGGACGTGTACCTGGACCACGGCGCCGGACCGACAGGTATCTGTCTGAAGGCTCTGACTCACCCGTGGCGGTTTTCTCTTTGATCTCCTCCAGTTTGGAGAGCGTGGCCGAGGTCAGAACCTCCAGGTCCACGCCTTTCCCCATCTTAAAGAAGTCGACCATGCCGTTCACCGTCAGCTGGAGGACAGAGAGACGCGTCATGGCCTGATCTGAGGTCAGACACCAGGAGCAGCGGCGGGGTCATGTTTACCGCGTCATAGATGATCTCCACGGGCTGCGAGTGAACCCGGAGCAGCTGGTCAGCGGCGCTCTCCTCAGGGTTCACCTCAAACACAACGCTGAGCAGAGAGGAGGAGGAGTCTCCCACCGAGGCAATGAGCGAAGGGACCACTCCCCGCTGCTGCAAACCTGTAACAAACCAGTGCTCCAATGCCGCCTCCACCCTGCAGGACAACTGAGAGGTTAAAATCAAACGTGCCCCCGCAGTCGTTCTGCTCCGTTACCTGTCAAATGGGGGGGGGGGCTCTGAACCCACCTGATCGCCTGAGCTCCAGGTCTCTGGGAGATCTTGGTGCTGAGGTGGATCATCTGGATCTTGAGGATCTCCGGGATGTCGGGTTGCTCCCTGATCGTCACCGACGTCCTCAACAGCTTGAAGGTGACGACCATGGCGACATACTGAGACACGCACAGACGCACAGGTGTCAAGTTTGTCCTGCGGGTGGTGCTACAGGACAGCTTGTTCAAAGGGTTCATCCTCTGGGGAATGGGATGAGGATATGTGCTACCTGTTTGGGTAAAGCGAGGTTGTGCGAGCTGCCGCTGTACCCGATGGCGGTGTAGAGTTTTTCCTTCTCCTCGGGCGTCATGAGCTCATCCAGACCAGAACCTGACACAGAGTCTGGTTAAGTTTTCATCATGAAGGTTTTTCAAATCTCTAAACGGAGATACCTACTCTCCACCTCCTTGCTCTCCTCCTGCTCCTCCTTCTTGGCCTTCCTACCGAACCAACCGCTGAAGAAACCGCCGCCCTGCTTCTGCCCCCCCGCCGCCTTCTTCCCCACCACCTTCTGTCCCGATCGGATCACCTGAACCAGGAAGAGGAGCAGAGAGTCGAATGTTCTGCAGGTGATCTGGACTCAGGTCTTAGCTTCACTCACCTCCATTTGGGCCTGTTGTCGGGCCAAAGTGATGTTGAACACATCCAGAACTTTCTCCAGATCCTGGCGAGGACAGACACAACAGACGGGTCAAACCCAAACACCTGGATCAGCTAGACAGGGATCAGATCAGGTGTGTGTGTGTGTGTGTGTGTGTGTGTGTGTGTGTGTGTGTGTGTGTGTGGGGGGGGGGGGTCAGCACCTGGATCTGTCGCTCTGTGTCCTGGCTGCACTTGCCCTGGCTCAGCAGTTTGGTCTTGTAGGCCGTCTTGTAGGCCTTTAGGTTCTCTCGGTGCCGTCTGATGTTGGACCAGGACCACATGTAGCAGCAGCGCCGGACGTGGACCTCCACGATGCTCTTAAAGCTGTACCTCCACCTAAAAGAGGCACAGAAAACAAACCAAGCCCACATGTTCAGAGGTAAAACGGGTTTTGTTTGTGTGAAACCTTCAGACTTGAGTGTTTCTTTTGGATCGGTCCAAAGTTTCCGGACTTCAGGAGAGTTTTCGGAAGTCGGACTGACCACAGCTTGGTGTTGTTGTGAACGGGGACCTCCGGCCTGAACTTCCTGTAGGGGGCGTTCTTCACCATACAGTCGATGGACTCCAGCAGCTCCACCATGGTCAGGTACTGAGAGGACACACGGAGGATGCGTCAGCAGCAGTTTGTCTTATCTGTCCATCTCACCTGTCTCCGAGCGCCTCACCTGCGGTTTGGTCATCTCGATGGCGATGTTCTGGACCTCCAGGTGAAGGTTCGCTTTGGGCGTCTTCAGTTCCATCTCAGCGTTCGGGTTGATGCACATCCTCGCTGAGGCGAAGATCGGCCTGAAAACTGCACAGGAACCAATCGATGAACATCGATGAGCTCGTCATCGTTACAGGATCTGAACCATAGCAGCTGGAGGAGGTTCTGATCAGAACCGGGTCAGAACCACAGAAACTCACTGTACTGATAGCCAGGCAGCTGCTGGTCTGTGCTGCTGATCCCACACCTCAGCTGCTCCTGGGGGGGGGCACCGTGTCAGTAAGGTGTAAAGGTACGACGCTTTCAGCCACATCCACATGTGCTGCGTGATGCGTCCTGATGATGTCATCAGCATCAACTCACCACGATGTTCTCCCACGATCCTTTGTAGAAGATGGGACTGTTGACGTTCCAGTAGGCGCAGAGACATTCGAGACGCCCGAGCTGAAACGAGGAAACAACGGTCACGTGACTGTATTTACCAATCAGATTACAGCAGGTGTTCCAGCCCTGTTCATCAGGTGTGTTTACCTGCGATAACCAGGTAACAGCTGATCTGTGATCAGATTTTACCCACACTTTCTCATTTAAACTGCAGTTCAGAAACAAGACCCTGCTTCTCTTTTGACACAGATCAGCAGTTTTCTTTACATTTGTACAAAAACCAGGTGGTAACCAGGTGAGGTGACTGGAGCTCAGGTAAACCGAGGCTCTGTTTCAGAGCCGTCACCTTATAGATGATCTTCGCTGCTTCGTTCAGGATACATGGCTTCCAGTTCTCATCAGTGGTCTGAAAATAAAAGAGCACAAAGCACAGGTGAGCAGCACAGGTGAGCAGCACAGGTGCATCTTTGTGAGTCTGTGTGGGTGTGTGTTACCTGCAGGCTGAGCTCTGACAGTGTCACTCCCATGGACAGAGGGCGCTGTGGGTCCGACAGCTGAAACACACAGGTGACATTTCCCCCTGATGTCAAACTGTCTGCAGGTCAGCACAGGTGAACGCTCACCTGTCCCACATACACCTGACTGACAGCCTGGATCTGAACCGGGTCCCAGATCAGTACTCACGTCGTCCTCGTAGCGGAGGTGGATGCTGCTGATCTTCACCTGTAGGTTTTTGATCACCTGAGTGGCCAGTTTCTCAACTAACGTGTCCTTCTTCTCCTCCGGAGGTTTCTCTGAAATAAACAGAAAAACGTGAAGAGACGAGTCCACGAGACCTGAGACCAGGACTCAGACCTGGACCTGAAACCAGGATGTCCAACTGGCATTGGATTTAATCATCAGAGGCGTTTCACTCAGACGGACCTGAGGTCAGTTTCAGAGCTGGAGTCTGGATTCGTCACACGTCAACAAAACTTTCCATCGTTTAGTCAGACAACATCTGGACGGTCACGTGACCAGCGATTGATCAACACTCACCTGCTTTGTTGTCGTGTCGTTTCAGCTTCTTCAAGCCTTTTTTGTGCTTTTTAAATTTTTTACGTCCTTTCGGGACTTCGGCAGCGTTAAAGACAGAGATGGCAGTTAGTGATAGAAAAGCCCAGAAACGCACGGCGAGTCGGCGGGAAGCAGCGACACGGACACACGACATGACATCACACGCTGATCAGCAGCTGATCGACAGCTGATTGACAGCTGTCATTGATATTAAATCACGTCATATCACATGATGAAGCAGAGTAACAGGAACCTGTGTCCTTTGTACAAATGAAGACACAAACTTTTCAGCTTTTAAAACTTGAATCACCTTTTTTTATCGTAAAGGGCCGTTAGTTAATGATGTCATCACTTATCCTGTGTGACATCATCATGAACAGGATGTTTTATTTTAATTAACTGCTTAATTCATAGTGTCATGATGTTTCAAGTTGAAGCCCTTTCTAATTCTTTACTCTAACCACATTAATGTGTGAGTGTGTGTGTGTGTGTGTGTGTGTGTGTTACCGTTGTGAGGCTCCTTGTAAACAACACTCTCCAGACTGAAGAGCAGATCTCCAGTCTGAGATGCTGGCAGCAAACGCAGCATGAACAGTACAGACAGCAGGTTAATACATTCATCTGTTCATCCATCCATCTGTCGTCTCATCTCCAGATGTTCCTCACGTCTGTCCAGATGTTCCTCCTAAATAAATAATAACTAACCTGACTAAAAACCTGGGATTGTTCTACTTTATGCAGACGACATCATCTTGTTTGTCTGGCCTGCGTCTGATGACCTTGTTCATTTGTGTTTCATCAGGACACGTTGAGAAGGTCCAGCTGAGACCATGAAGCAACCTGGTGTCCAAACTGACTTAGAGTTAACGCTACACCTCACAGGTTTGCTTTAACAACTCACCGTTGTCAGTTGTGAGTGTTTGTGTTGTGCGACCGACTCTTGTTGTGTGTCTGCTGTCTAAGTTTGTCTCACTGCGGGGACAAGATGCTGATCAAACAGCAGCAGAGAACAGAGAGGAAGCAGGAAACGCCACCCACCAGGTCAGAGGTCAGGGGTCGGCGGGTCTCACCTCTGCGAGCGGCCATCTGCAGTGCCTCCTCGATGCGTTGCAGCTCCCTCTGCTTCGCCTCCTGCTGATAATGTTCCTCCTTCGCAGCATCGTACTTTATCGCTGAGGAGAAAATCAAATCAAATGGGTTTTCACTGCACCTGCCGGCTCCAGGTAAACACCTGGACGACTGTTGTCCCCCAGGCGACAGGTCAGTGACGCTACACAAACAATAAACAGTTTGTCAAACAGCGTCCCCGCTGTCCTCCCCGGTGTGTCTCCGCCGCCCTGTGGACTTTTCTGTTAGTCAGACACTGACACGTCACCTCCACCCGTCCATCGGTGGAGCGGTGACACCGGTCGCTGTGCAGGTCTGAGCTGAAGTCCAGACCAGCAGGTCCAGACCAGGACCTTCACGTTGTCCTCTGCTGCCATGGAACGCATACTCGGGGTTTGTTTCAGCTAGTTCTGATTGGTTGTTAGTACCAGATACCAGGAAAACGTCCTAGAACCTCTCAGCATTAGTGAGCAGAAACCAGGAAACTACAATTGTCAACAGAAGATCCCCGATTAGAAACCGATTCATGACGTGAAAGAACCCTGAAATGAAAAACCCACAGATAAGGAGCGGACGTGGTTCTGCTGGTCTGGTTTCTACGCTGTGAAAGGTTCTGACAACACACTGAACACCTCAGACCTGAACATGAAAACACGAAGCTGCTTCACAGTAAAAGCTCTCCAGCTGCAGGACTACAAGCAGAGAGGCTTTTATTGTGAAGGGCGTCATGCAGCCCCAACAGGAAGCGGACCGGAGCGGACCTCGGCAGCTTACCATTAAAGGGACACATTGTCAGCTGAGATCCAGCTGGAACACACACACACACACACACACACACACAAACCACTGAGAACGCACACATGTCAGGTGGTATGCACAAGCTCCGCCTCCAGACCAGACCAGCCAATCATCTCCTGTTAATGCAGGTGGACTGGTTCATCTTTGAACATCACCTGTGGAAGAACAGGGTCACCTGACAGACAGGCAGTCTGATTGGCTGATCTGTCATTAGCGTGCACGAGTACTAGTACATCAGCAGTACACTGCATACTAATACACATGTAGCACCGTCAGTACTGCGTCAGCGCTCACTCACTGGCTCCGGGAACGACCAGCAGGTACAGCCCATCTAACGTGGCGACCACGGCGTCATTGTAAAGGTTCTTCCAGGGAATCTTCAGCGTCAGTTTCCCTGAAACACAGGTGAGACCACCAGGTGAGACAGGAAACAGGAAGTGACCCGTGTCCTCTGCCTCTGGGTCATCCTGTTTGAAGACGACGACACAGAAGATGGAGGGAGACTCTCTGTCTTATCGTGCGTTCTACAGTTCTGAAGGAACCGGGTCAGTACTCACCGATCTGTCCAGCCTTTACTTTGAAGGGAACGTCAAACTCACTCTGAAACACAAACCCATAATTAGCTGATCCATTGATTAGCTGATTGGAAAGATTAGATCTGCAACCAGTTTATGCATTGATCAAACTAATGACACACACACACACACACACAGTTTCTGAGATGGTCCAGAACGACTGGGGGGGTTTACACATCGATCAATCAGCGGCCACCTGATCAGCTGATCACCTGATCATGGCTGAAACACACGGAGCACGTGGAAGTTTCTAATGTGTGTCGACAACAGGAGTCGTGCTGCTAACGTGAACCCGGCCATAAATCGTTAACCGACCAATCAGCACACGTACTGGTTTATGGCAAAATCATGATCAGTACCGTGATCAATACTCGATACTGATCAATGCTGCAGCAGCTAAGATAAAGTGTTTTATTCAGAAGTGGGTGGAGATAATTGTTTGAGCCGTATCCTACACCGTTCACCGCCGTCACGCGCGCCCTCCAGGTGAACTGGCTCGCTGAGGTCCAACCTGAGGGGGGCGCCGCTGGGACCCCGTCAGTCCGGTTCAGGACCCTGAACTACAGCAGTCTGACCTGCTGGGGGTACTGCAGCTAAGTCTTCATCCCGGGAGGGTTCGCAAACCAGGAACCCTCAAACAGGAAGTGGCCATGGCAGGCGGCAGCTGGCGGCGCTGATCCGTGACCACGAGGCGGATCGGTTTGATCCGATTAGAGCTGAACACGCTTCCCCCTGTTATCTCGTCAGAACGTCTCCAAACCGAAGTCACCACACCTCTGGGGGTTGGGGGCTTACCAGAGCGTTCTCCTTCACCTTCAGGTTCTCCAGAACAACGTTTCCTGCAGGAGAAGAAACATGGAGTCACTTTAGTGCAGATTCCTGTTTTTAGGTAAAGGCAGGTCCACATATTTTCAGGAGTTGTTTCAGAGCTTTCAGCTGATTGGTGGAGCAGGTGAACAGGTATGAGGAAACAGTGAAGTCATCATACCTGTCGGACAGGTGCAGGTTTACACGTGCAATATGACATAAAGTTATTGATAAACAACATGACCGTCCCTGATTGTTTGATCAGTGACGTCACTCGACCCACCGTTCAGAACACGTCTTTATATGTCAAACCCAGGATAAATAATCTGACGTAACTATCTGTGTGTCTATTTACGTCAGTGAGACTGTCGCGCCGAACCTCGTACGGAAAGCCGCAAAACTGACGCGAATGAGTTCGCTGGTTGTCGTAAAACATGACAGTGCATAAATAAAAGGTTTTTGTAAACGCAGTGAAGTGTCTTCCACTTCGGCCATCATGTGATGAACCAACAGCCGCTCTGAGCAACAAAACAGCACATTAAAAACAACAACAAAGGCCTCGCTTCCGGGAACGTCTCCGTGTGTTTGGTGGAGGAGCAGCAGGAGAAGTTAAACCAAAGTTAAAAAACAGAAGCGCGTGCATTTCTGAGAGTGACGCCGACTGCACGAGCGGACCCTGCGGCTTCACGGCTGACGTCACAGTCCGTTGTATAGTGTTTTAGTGACCACACGGGAAGCCGTGACGCTTTAAGTCTGACGTTTCTGAACGGAGTGCGGTCACCGCGGTAGCTGCTAGCTAGCCGCCGCGCTCACCTCCCCAGATCCCGATCTTCAGCTGGGACTTGTCGAGGTTCTCCACGTAGTCCCCGATGAACCTGTTCAGCAGGTCGCTGACCAAAGACTCGAAAACCATGTTTCAAAGCTCCGGGCCGGACCGCGCTGCGGGCTCGCTGTCAGTCAGACCCAGACCTCTCCTGGTTTCCGGTTCAGATGACAGAAACGCGGGATCGACTCTCTCTGGGATCGAACCTGAGCGATTAGTTCTGCCTGCGTGTCGACAGCAGTGTGTGTGTGAGCGCATCGATCAATCAGCTGAGGGAGGGCGTGTCTCTCTCTGTCTCTCTCTCTCACACACACACACACACACACACAGACAGACAGACACACACACACACACACACACACACACACACACACACACACACACACACACACACACACACACACACACACACACATACACATACACACGGTGTATACGCTGTTCCCCTTTCACATTTGTCATTGTGTTGATTTATTTTGATGTTTTTCACATTAAAGTTTTGCTTTGCCCGACTGTCCACACCAACATGCCAACAGTAACACAACAGACCTGGAGTCAGATGTCTTACTACACAAAGACACAAAAACTTTTTTATTTTACTTTTTCTTCTATTGATTATAAATGTGAAAACAATAAATAACACTTAAAAATTACATTTTTTAAATTTAAACAATACACAACAGCTGACAGCCACCAAAGTTCAGTTCACTTGTTTGAGGCGTGGATCACTCTGCGGTGCGTTCGAGGACTCCAGGATGTCACGGTGTTGGCGGCAGTCAGCAGAGAGGAGAACAGAGAGTCCGGGTTCTGCATCAGCTGGTCCGGTGGATCGAACTCCACGACCTGCGAGACAACGACACAAACAGATGACACGGGGAACCTGGAACGTCACGACTCCGAACACCGCGGTGGTGTCGCAGGCTGAAACCACGTCTTCTGATGAAGCCTGTCTCGGTCTCATGTCTCAATATTGACCAGAGTTCACCGATGGCGCTGGAACCGTTCTGAAGTGAAGCGGACTCCGGGGCGCAGGGGTTACCTGTCCGCGGTCGAGGACCAGGATGCGGTCGGCCTGCAGCACCGTGTTGATGCGGTGAGCGATGGTGAGCACGGTGTGGTGCTGGAAGGCGTCTCTGATGGTTATCTGGATCAGAGCGTCCGTCTCAGCGTCCACGGATGCCGTGGCCTCGTCCATCAGGATGATCTGACGGACAGGTGCGACGGACGGACATGAGGACGGGGGACTGACGTACAGTCAAATCAACAACGACTCAGATGGAGACACAGACTTTAGAGTTTCGCAGCAGAGCTCTGCTCAGACACATCAGCTGTCTCTGTCCCACGGAGAACTGTCCCCCATTGTCCCTCAGCTCGGCCTGCAGCTTCCCGTCCAGACTGCAGATCTGAAGGACAGAGACGGCCGTTAACTGAAGCGCAGAGAAACACGTTTCAAAGAAAATCAGGTCATAAGGATAAGGAAACGTTCTCTGGTCCAGCTTGAGAAGTGATCCGAGTTCCTCAGATCGTCCCTGAGACTCTCTCAGGTTTCAGCCTGGATTCTGGAGCAGAAGAAATACCTCTGCCTGACCCAGTCTCTGGTTCTGGATCTTACCGTGTCCTTCATGTAGGTCTTCTCCAGCACCGCCCAGATCTCGTCGTCACTGTAGCTGCTGAATGGGTCCAGGTTGTACCTGCCAACATTATTTTCAGGTCGTTCACAGAGCCGAGCATTGATTTCATAATCACATGTTCGGTCGAGCCTCCAACCCTGCATGTCCCCGTCCACTGTCCCTGTCCTGCAGTGTCCCACATCAGCTCCATGTCGGGTCAGACAGGTGAGACGGTGTGATTCTGGTCCTCTATCGTTCTTGTCTACATATGGACACTGGCGGCCGGGCTTACCTGACCGTCCCTGTGAACAGCAGCGGGTCCTGGGGGATGATGGACAGTTTCCTGCGCAGGTGAGACAGGCTGATGGAGGTGATGTCCACTCCATCTATCAGGATGCTTCCCGCGGCCGGTTCCACCAGTCGGAACAGAGCTGCCACCAGAGAGGACTTCCCTGGACACAAAGACCACGTTGACTCTGATTTTATTTCCGCAGCTGTGTCGTGGATTCCTACATAATCTCTTTAAATGTGCAACGTTCCTCCATAAACTGGTTCCTCATCACAAACGGGCCCCAGCGGGGCGGGATAGGTTCTTACCAGAGCCGGTCCTTCCCACGATGCCCAGCTTCTCCCCGGCTCTGATGTGGAGCCGCAGCCCATTCAGGACAACAGGCGAGTTTGGTCTGTACCTCATCTTGTAGTCCAGGAAGGTGACGGCTCCGTGCCGAGGCCAGTCCTCGGAGACCTGATCCGTCGGGCACCCCGAGCCCTCAGACTCACAGCCCTGAACCAACCGACATTCACTGAGATCAGAGTCCAGACGAGCAGGACACAGATTTGTCAACAAGCCACCAACATAAAACTGAAAATGAACCTGAATGTTACCAGTTCATTTATATAAAACCAGAGAACTTCATGTATGTCTCACAAAGATTAAGATGTGAAATGTTCCAGAGCCAGTTCCACCTTTTAACCTCTTTTAGCTCTGTGTTTGGTCTCCACCTCCTCCGCCTTGAGCAGGTACAGTGAGTTTCTCTGTATTTTGAAAGCAGCTGCTGCACATGATGATGGGTTTGGGTTATCTGCAGGTTCCTCACCACCACAGACCCAGACAAGGTTCTAAAGCAACTTTTACTCAGCTCTGATATAACTTTATCAAATCAAACACACACACACACACACACACTGACCTTGATGTACTCGAGGATCCGCTCCACAGAGATGAATCTGGCCTCCACCTCCATCAGTGACTGGATCATGTATTGACAGTTACTCGTCAGCTGGAAACACAAACCATCAGGTGAGATAAAAACACACACACACATACACACACACACAGACCAGCAAATTCAGCTGCTCTGTTAAATAAATGAGGTTTTAACCCCATTTGAGGTGTTGACAGGTGAGTTTCACCTGTATGATAAAGCACAGGGCGAGGGCCTTCATGGGGGGGCTGCAGACGTCGTTGGGGGTGAAGACTACCAGCAGGGCGACGGGCAGCGTCATCACGGCGCACAGAGAGTCCACCAGGAAGCACAGCCAGCGCATGGCGTAGTTAAAGAGGAGAAAGTGGTTGGCATTGACGTCGGAGAGGTTTATAAACCTGCAGAACGAACAGAACCGCACATCTGGGTCAAGTTCTGAAGTGGGATGTAAACCAGGACTGTGATGTCAGAGCGTGACATGGAGACACGGCGATATGCGCTCACCGCTGGGTGTAGTTGTGCATCTTGTTGTAGGCGTGGACGGTGCTGAGGCCCTGAGCGATGGAGGTGCACAGAGAGATGCAGGGGGAGCGGCTGACGTTCTCCATCGTCTTCAGCTCACAGATGTTCCTCAAGAACTTCCTACAGAGGAACCGGAGAAAGTGGCGTGATGTTCCTGCGCAGATCAAACCGATCAATCGGAGAGGAAACTCGTTTGATAACAACGTGGTCCCGCTCCAGTTTTTATCACATTTGATCCAGATCTGGATGTTCTTAAGATCAGAGTACTGGATCAGGAGCTCCAGGATCTGGATCAAAAATAGTCATTCCACTGTATCAATATTATCAAGCAATACGTCAGCATACAGGTGAGTCAGGTGACAGGTGTGCGTTCAGGTGCGCCTCACCTGGCGGAGCTGGACTCACCGCAGCAGCAGAGAGAAGAGCGTGACGAGCAGCAGCACCGGCAGCAGCATGACGGGGAAGATGAGGGAGTTGACGACGCAGACGCACACGGCGATCAGACAGAAGATGATGAGCGCGTTCAGGTGGTGCGGCACCAGGGAGTCCGTCTCGTCCTGGTACCGCGAGAAACAGTTGAGGACGCGTCCGCTCGGAGTTGTGTCGAAGAAGCTCATCGGACTGGCCATGATCTGAGAAGGACGATCGGCTGGTCAGAGCGCAAGAACAGCGTGACATCAACACACAAGGTTATTGATCTACACAGTATCGACGATGATGATGAGGCTGACCTTCCTCAGCAGGCAGTTGTGCAGCGTGGTGGAGGCGAGGAACGTCACCTTGATGAAGCAGAAACATTTGACGGTGCAGACAACGAGCAGGAAGAAGATCATCAGGGCGAAGATCAGCTGGTAGAACGGAAGCTCAGCATTGAGCGTCACGTTCCCGCGCTCCGACTGCGACACGTTGGCGTTCTGGAACGACATCATCCATTCAAACATCTGCGTGTCTCCGACGCAAAACTTAATTCAGTGTGTGCGTCTGACCCCGTGCCCCTGGTACAGCCAGTAGCTGAGCCACCAGTAGCTTAAAGCTACGTTAGCGATCAGGACGATGAAGATGAGGAGGATGAGGAGGCTCACGCAGAATCCTGCAGGAAGACACGGTCGATGAACACGCTTTTATTTTGAAGGGGGTGTTACAGGAGGAAACAGGTGCTCTATGCTGTGTGTGTTTTAAACAACTTCCTGTTTCAGCTCAGAGGCGATTCAGTTTCTGTTCATCCTGAAACACTCAGCTGAGTGTGTGTGTGTGTGTGTGTGTGTGTGTGTGTGTGTGTGTGTGTGTGTGTGTGTGTGTGTGTGTGTGTGTGTGTGTGTGTGTGTGTGTGTGTGCGTGTGTGTGTGTGTGTGTGTGTACCTCCGGCAGCCTGACTGTACTGCTGGAATGTCGTCCAGGCGACCAAACCGCCTCTGTTGTTCTCTGGATCGATCAGCTGATCGAGTGCTTGACAGAGAACAAAGTGCAGTCATTGATATTTGAAAAGCTTCACACACACACATTCAGTCTGACTACAAAAAATAATAATTACATTTTTGTTAAAAATTATAATTTAGTTTGGTCCAATCATTGAAACTAGTTTTCATCTTCTGAACTAAAGAGGCTTTAATGTCACAACACGATCAATATATAAACTAATCAATATCAATTACAACATGATCACTATATAAACTAATCATATCTGTTGTGCACGTGAGTTCCTTGTTTAACGCAGCTGTTTGTATCAGGTTCTGTAACGAGTGAACAGAACTTGAGTGATGTTCCTTCAGAACCTCTTCGGTTCTTCAGTCCAGGTGCGTGGACTTACCTCTGCCGTCAGGTGAAGTCGTGTCCGTCGTCTCGTCCGACATGTCGAACGCTGCAAGGAGACAGTGTGTGAACGCGTGAAGCTGTTTTCAGATCTCATCGTTGAGACACTGTCCCCTCGGTGTCTCCGTAAGGACACGTTTCATACCTGGGTTCACGACGCCCCTGTCCAGGCGTCCGGTCCGGTCCCACTTCCTCTTCTTCTCTTCTTCCTGAGGCTGGAAACAGGAAAAAGCTGCATCATCGTATTTATTTGTCTGTGACAAACGTGGAAGGTGTGGTCAGACACGAACACCTGAGGAGATGGTTCGGTGTGACATCACTTCCTGTGAAATCCCACAGAGGAAACAGAACCTGCAGAACTTCATTCAGGTTCTTGATGATTTTCCACAGGGATCCAGTCCCAGGTGACAGAACCTGAGACATTTACCTGCACATTAAACCATGACGAGTCCTGCACCTGGTCCACCACACAAATAAAGACGTCCGCGGATTTCGGGGACAAGGTCCTGGTCTGTCCCTCCCCGAGACAAACTGAACTGTGTCTCACCGTGGTCTGCTCCCTCAGGTGTTTGGTGATGAGCTCGGCGTAGTGCCCCTCCCCACTCATCAGGTCCTGGTGACTTCCCGTCTCCAGGACCGACCCGTCCTTCAGGACCAGGACCTCATCGCAGAACTCCATGTACTGATGGACACAGAGAGACAAAGAGACAGACGGAGACACGGACCCAATGAGTCAACACAAACAACGTGTTTATTGGTGTCTCGACATGGGGGGCCAGTATGAACCCACCTGCAGCTGGTGCGTGACCAGGATCACGCTCTTCCCCCGCAGGTCCTTCCTCACGCACTCCTGGAAGATGTGTCTCCCGACATGCGCGTCCACGGCGGACAGCGGGTCGTCCAGCAGGTAGATGTCTCTGTCGGCGTAGACAGCTCTGGCCAGGCTGATCCTCTGTTTCTGCCCCCCCGACAGGTTCACTCCCTGCTCCCCCAACTGAAACACAGGCAGGCGTCACGCTGCACCTGTCTACGGGAACCGTTGTCCACCGCCACATTAACGCTGTGACTGAGAACATCAGCTGCGACGTTCTAAAGTAAAATGTCTTATTCAGCTCAGCGAGAGAACGATCTCTCACTGCAGGTGTTACTGGTGATGGATGGAACCTAAAGTTGACGCTTGGTTCTCCTCACCACAGTCTGGTCGCCATCAGGCAGGTTCTGCAAGTCCGTCTCCAGGTTACAGCTGCTCAGGACTCTGTGGTACCTGTGGAGAACCGACGCACGTCACCGTAGGTGCTCACACCTGGACGACAGCATGTCTTTACTTTGTGTCTTACCTAGACCGGTCCAAAGGTTCCCCCATCAGGATGTTGTCCTGGACTGTCCCATAGAAGATCCACGCCTGCTGGGAGACGTAGGCTATCGACCCGTCCACCGACACAGATCCCTGCTGCAGGTGCATCTGACACACGAGACTTCATGATAGATTTTGTGTCTAAAAGGAGGAAGGTTCTTTCTCGGAGAACCATCAGTCACACACACACACACACACACACACACACACAGGTGTCCTGACATTCACCTGGTCGTCCAGACTCACAGGCGATCACAGGTGAGCTCACCTGTTCTAACAGACTGCAGATCAGCGACGTCTTCCCGCTGCCGATGTTCCCACACACACCGAGCAGTCTGCCCTGCACCGAGAACACACGGCGTCATCGACGAAGCGGACCGGTTCTGATCCATACCATCTATTTGATCTGTCTGTTCAGGTCACATGTCTGTCTGGACCTCACGACAGATCAGTGTCACCTTGTTGAGGGTGAAGGAGATGTTCCTCAGAGTGGGCATCGTCTCGGCGTGTCCGGTTTCGTTTATGGTGTCGTCTCTTTTCTCTCTGTTGGGGGGGTGGAGTGGTTTGGTCCAGGACAGCGTGGCCTTGTCCACGATGACAACAGCCGTCGACCTGCGGTCCGTCTTCTGGACCACATACGACTCTGGGTTCTCTAACAACAGTAACCTCTGCACGCACACACACACACACACACACGATTACTGTGTGTTTACTCCACACCCTTCATCTTGTTGTGCTGTAGACCTGAATCTACGCTCGGTGGCCCACAATGAGTTTCCTCTAACTGACTTCAGATCAGACACTTCCTTTCTTTAAAGCAAACATCCAGTCAGCTGATTGTGCATTTACATGTGCGAGTGTGGAGGAAACATATCGAACCGGCAGTAACGGTGGACAACCCTCACTCACAAAACACACTCAACCAACCTTGAGACGTTTGACGGAGACCGCGGCTTCAGCCAGGAACTTCACAGCCGTGGGCGACATGGACAGAATAAACCTCATGGAGTTGAAAATGGTGACGACAGGAAAGGCCTGACGAAGGACCGCACACAGATCCGGAGTCAGAGCGACACTCTGAGGGGCGGACACACAGGTGTGCATTGGTACTCACGGTGCTGGTCCGCAGAGGTAAACCAAGCCAGGTGTGGACGATGAAGGTGCACGTGGCGGCGATGATGGGCACAAGAGGGCTGATGGTCACGCTGAAGTTCTGGATGAGGGCCGCCTTCTCCAAGATCCTCCTCTCTGTGGTTCTGATGTCTGACACACACACACACACACACTCTGAGTGAACATAATAAACAGCAGCTGCCATTAAACACCACAGAAGAAGAAAGTTAACATGAAGAAAACATGATACAATCACATGGAGAACAGGATCGAGAACTATGTGGAGAACGTGATGGAGAACAATAGGAGAACATTATGGAAATGTGAGGAATATGATGGAACCTTGTGGAGAACCATATTTGGAGACAAACGTAGCAAAAACCTCATTCTCTGCTCTCTTAAAGAACACACCTGTGATCCTCTGTTCGAAGGACTCCTCCCACACGTACATCTTGATGAGTTTGATGCAGGTCAGAACCTCGTTTATGGTCCGGACTCGACTGTCGGTGACGACCGAGGCTCTCTGCTGGAACACGTTAATGAGCCTGGCAAACACGACCTGACAACACAAGACACACACCACACACCTGTAACCTGACAAACCAGGTGATCCACCTGAGGGTCGACCCTGCACCAAAACATTTTCCATCCACGTACTCAGCGTTCTGATCGCTCACTGTAACACGTAAGCACCGCACTTTCGTCGTGCTAAGCTAAGCTAACCGCACCCTGAGTTTAAGGTGTGTCCACAGACCTGCAGCAGGATGAAGAAGAGGAAGATGAAGAAGCCGATGAGAGCAGTGTAGTCAAGAATGTAGCAGGTGTAGATGGAGCAGATGATGAGAAGGAAGGGGAACGGCAGAACCAACGGACCCAACAGGACGGCATCAAAGATCCGGTAGCTGTCGCTGGTCAGGACATTCACCATCTGAGAGACAGACGGACAGGTGGTTAAAACACAGTGACACATGTTGTGATTCGGCTCTGAGGACCGGACTGGGACCGGACCGGACCTGTCCCACAGAGACTTCGTTGTGCGCCCTCAGGGAGATGATCTTGTTGAAGCCCAGCATGCAGAAACCGGCCTTCATCCTAATCCCGGTCCTCAGGTTCATGGCCCAGCTCAGAGTGAGGCAGCTGACCCTGAACACCTCCACAGAGACCAGGAGCAGACACAGAGCCACGCCCCACAACACCGAGGATGACTCTGGGTGGAGGACAAAGCTCAGGATCTCGTGGACCAGGACGCCCTGACGTGAGACACGGAGGACACAGATTGAAGTTCTACCAGACCCGATCATCTGCTGGCGGTTGCTTCACTGGAATGCTGCAGGTTGACTGTTCAGTTTCATGTTAGTGAACACGTTCTTCATCGACATGCTGAAGATGAAGTGGGCGTGAACAACAAATAAACTGTGTCACACACAGAGAACAAACACACACCCAGAGTCATCACTGCCATGAGCACTGAGGCCGTGGAGACAAAGTGCGAATGAAGCTGAGACTCACTGAGCCCACGAACAGAGCCAACATGAAGAGGACGGTGACCACCAGGACCAGCAGCAGCCGGTTCCTCTGGAACTGAAACAGCACTCGAGTCAGAGACGCTTTGTGCAGACCGACCGCACACACTTCCTGCTCCCAAAGTCTCTGCAGCCTGAAAACACACACACACACACACACACACACACACACACACACACAGCGGCACGTGAAGCAGGAGTGCACAACGTCAGTAATGTTGTTGTTCTTTATTTTGTCCCACCTGTCTCCATTGGCTTCGGCTCCGTCCAGAGGAGACAGGGTGAGCGAGCTGAAGTCCAGCTGCTTCCTGGACATGGACAACATCACAGGAGTCATCCAGGACATGGTGCTGAAGGACAGGAAGCCCGCTCTGTCCAGAGGACTTGACCTGGACACCAAACAGTCAGCAGGATCAGGAACATGGACCTTCAAACGTCTCATTGACTTTCTGCTGAGACATCTCAGGCACAGTCCAAAGGGTCGGCAGGTGGAACCGGTACCGTCCACAAACACAGTTGCGTGTGGTCAGTTCTGATGATGCCTCTCTGACCATTACGGTCCAGGAGCCTGAACCGAAGTCTCAGCCACCGCCAAACAGAGGCATTTTTATCTGGCGTTGGGTCGGAACCGATCATGGTAGA
Organism: Psettodes erumei; assembly: GCA_016785225.1. Lineage (NCBI taxonomy): Eukaryota > Metazoa > Chordata > Actinopteri > Pleuronectiformes > Psettodidae > Psettodes > Psettodes erumei. Next base: position 404,075 of record JAFBJZ010000240.1, on the reverse strand, counting down.
ACTTCTGGACCTTTCCTTCCTCTTCTGTGCGTGTCCATGTGTCCAGATGTCAAGGCTTTAATCTTCTACTCTGACACTGTCTTACTAACCCACCCACACACACATGCACACACACACACACACACTGTTTCTGAACACTCACCTTGACCCAGCAGTCATCTCTGATTGGCTGGAGGAATGGGTGGGCGGGGTGTCTGGGGGTCTTTTACCGTCCATCCTGATGAAACAGAAACAGATTTGAGATCAGTTTGTAAAGTGGCACACGTAAATCCCTCCCGTGTAACTCTGGACTCTGCGATGACTTGGATGAAGATGATGATGAAGACGAGCACGCCCTCAGGTCAGACGCTGCTGGTGTCAGTTGGTTCAGTCAACAGCGACAGTTAATCTCAACAGCTCACCTGTGAGGAACTGGTCTGTCTGGTCACACCTAGATTAAACCCGTCTGCAGGTCAGAGAGGCTAATCAATCCCTGATCAATTATCTGATCAATCATCTGATCAGTATTTAGAACATGAACTAAAGGGAGCCTCACAGGGAGAAAGGAGCTGGTACCGTCACCATGGCAACCTCAACCGGAACCGATCCAATCATCCACCTGAAGGTCGGGGATTCGATTCCCGGCTGATCCGGTCAGCTTGCGGGCTGGACACCAAATCTATTTTGACATTTGCTCAGTCCTGAACAAGAAGAGGACGCACAGAGAACCATCTGGACAGAACCAGGCTCTCGGACACAAAGAGGTGAGGACCAGATCAGGACCAACCTGACACCTCCAGATGTTTCTCCCGTTGCTCCTCATCTGTGTCAGATCTGAGTGACATCACCTCCTGAAGACATTATTACCTGTGATAATCCTCCACAACAAAGCTGCAGAAATCCACTGAGACCCTGAGGAACCTTGGTTCAGTGTCACAGATGTTACTCACTGAGTTCCTCAGATGTTCTTCAAAACCAAAACCTGCCGGTTCCTGCGGTTCCTCTGGGTCCTTTCAGGTCCAGACTCAGTCTTGGTCTGTGAAGCTGCTGTTTAATACTCACATACAAAACACACACGCTTGTCTGCCAGCCAATCAGCAGGCAGCAGCAGTTACCTTTCACTCACCTGGAGCCAAACAGCAGCACTGAGCGTCAGTTAAAACTCAAACGAAGCTTGTGTGATCATGTATTTATTTTCCTTCTCCTCTGTTTGTTCACGGTTGTGTTGTCCTTCTCATTAACCTCATGTTTCCATCTAATTATTTGTTTGGGCCAAAGTGTCGATCGATTGTATTTAATCAATAGTTTTGTTTTGTGATTAAGTTCTCTGAAGCCAAACTGATTAATAATTAAGAAAAATGACTGAAACCACGACAGTTATCAGAGTATTTTGTTTTATTGATCCGTGTATTTCAGGCTGAATGAAACCCAGTGATGGAGCTGAGCGTGTCTGCAGCTCCATCTAGTGGACGCAGAGTGGAAACGCTCTCTCACCTTCTGCCCTGGGTGAGGCTGGTTCTGATTCTGATGATTTCTGCAGATATAATGATGTATGGTGAAGTCTTGGGTCACCAGGACCGACGGGGAGCTTCTTCTGTCCAGATGTTCCAGATGATCTCATGAACATAATCCTGATCTGAGGAACAGAACATTCTGGTCCACCTTCCTCCTACAGATCCGATTCGACTGGATCAGAACTCATCTTTATTAAGATTAAAACCCTTTTGTGATTTGTCAGATGCAGGAGTGGAGACCTGAACCCTGGACCCAAAACCACTTCTCAGAACTTCCTTTGACCTCTGACCTCTGACCCGTCACCTCTGTGTTCAGTTTATAAATTTATTTAAAAAGAAAGAAGTGTTCACAAACATCTCACACAGTCTGCATGAAGCAGGGCTATGTTGGAGATAAGGAGCTGATCTGTGATCAGATCAACACATGAAAACGTCCAAACATCTAAACATCATGAAGAAAACAACAACAATGACCCCAGTCCTTCATATGTTGGTGGTGGAGTGCGTGGTGGAGAAGTTCTCCATGCGGAAACGAGTCACCTTGCCCCGGGGCGGCGGCGGGTACAGCAGGCGGCAGGCGAAGACCTGATGACACGCCTTACGGAAGTTCTCGGACAGGAAGGCGTAGAGGACGGGGTTGACGCAGGAGTTCCCGTAGGACAGGCAGTGGGACACGATGCGGAAAACAAAGGAGGCGTCATTCAGGGGGAAGGTGCCGAACTCCACCCACATGGCGATGATGTGGTGGGGCATCCAGCAGAAGGTGAAGGCGGTGACGACCAGCAGGACGGTCTGAGCTGTCTGAAACAATGGGGGGGGGGGTCCGGTTACACAACCTGCATATGTGCACGGTGACACTAACTACACACCAAACGTTTCACAGTTCAAATGTGTCGGTTCTGTGTGTAGAAGACGATGTGTCCTCTGGGCCTCAGGAGTCTGGACTCTGGGTTTGGACACAGTCCGGACTCCTCAGGACTCTGGACTCTGGGTTTGGACAGAGTCCGGACTCCTCAGGACTCAGTCTGCAAACGTTTGTCAAGTTTATGTGGAAACAAAGAGTAACGGCTGTTAAAACTGCTGCGTCTCAGATGTCCCTGAGTGTCAGCAGCGACCTGCAGGACGCCAAAGACGTCCTCCGTCCCTCAACACAGACACATAAACAGAGTCCAGGTGCCGTGTTTCCATGGCGACGTGATGTCTCCGAGCTCCTCAGACTCTGAGGGAATCTCCTCTATTCTTAGTCCCGCTGTCTAAATATTTACCCAGCAGCCTTTGTTCCTGCTGTGCTGACCCAGGAGCTGGACCATCTCTGATCTCTGATTGGCTGCGGCCCTCGGGGGGGGCTCTCCCTTCCCCCGCCACAAATAATTCAGAGCTGAGACCGTGCTGCGGTCGAGAGAAAACGAATCAGCATCACGCAAAAAACCCGACTCTGCGGTCCCAGGAAACAGGAAGTTCTCCACGGCGGGACCACACTGGACTCCATCAGAACCGTCTACACGCACACACACGATCAGAACCAGGACCAACACCACCCAGAAAACTTGAAAAAAACCTAAAACCTTAAAACCTGAAGACCAGTTCATCAGAGTCCAGAACGGATGTCAGACCAGCGGAACCCAGGACGGTTCCAGCTGATGTCACTTCAGCCTGTCCCAGAATGACCAATGAATAAAGACAACCGGGAAGGAGAGGAGGAGGACAAGGAGGAGGAGGAGGACGAGAAGGAGGACGAGGAGGAGGAGCAGGAGGAGAGGAGGAGGACGAAGAGCAGGAGAACTTTACCTTTCTCTTGGAGCGCTGAGATTTCTTCGACATGTTCTTGATTTTTTTATGAAGATGAAACAAAACCTGCAAACAAACAAAACAAAGCTGTTACAGTTACAGTTAATGATTATTGATCGCATCACATATAAACTAATAATCTGCAGCGTGATTTGTTTTGGAGCAGAATCCTCAGGTCGTGTTTCCACTAATAGAGTTTGTTGTGAACAGAAACTGATCAGAGATCAGATCGCTGTGACGCAACATTAATTATCCTCCAGTTACTTTATATTTTACATTCTGACCTCGACACCACACTTGTATCTTTGTACACGTGTTTTATTTTGAAACGCTGGTGCTTTTACGCGCGGACTCGGCGGGACTTTGCGCGCGCCCTTTGCTCCCGTGCCCGGTTATTAATGTGTTTTACAGCGGGGAGTCAAACATTATCCTGTCAAACACTTTGTTGACCCGACCCTGGCGTAGCAGCAGCTGATGAGCAGCAGCGGCACCAGGTATCCGATCAGCAGGATGGTCACTTTGTAGGCGCGTCTCGAGGCTCCGGACCACTCCTCCCAGCAGAAGGTGCTGTTGGGGGCGGCGGCGTGGTCCGTGAGGACCTGGTGCTGGGCCACCGGCACCGAGCACAGCAGAGACAGCGTCCAGATGACGCACACCCCGGCCAGCGCGTTCCGGCGGCTCCGGACGCACGGAGACTTCTTGGAGCGCACCACGGCGACGTAGCGGTCCACGGACATGGCGACCAGCGTGAAGATGCTGACCAGCATGCTGACCGTGGCGAAGTAGTGTCCGAACCGACAGAGGAAGGCTCCGAACACCCAGTCCGGCAGGGAGTAGATGGTGGCCTGGAAGGGGACGCAGAAGAGGAGGAAGCCGAGGTCCGCCACGCTCAGGTTCAGGATGAAGACGTTGGTCGGGCTGCCGGTGCGCTTCCCCCCTCCTCCCCCTCCTGCCCCCGCGCCACCGCTGTACTTCACCCTCCAGATTACCACCAGCACCAGAGAGTTGCCCACAACCCCGACCGCGAAGATCAGCCCGAACACCACCGGCACGATCACCGCCTCCGGCCCGGATCCGCCGCCGCACGCCTCCTCGGTCCGGTTGGACCCCGTGAGTCCAGGCCAGCCGGACTCGTTTCCCGGCAGCAGCATGTCGGAGCTCCGCGGGGAGAGCCGGGGGATTACAGAAGACCGGGTCTGACGGGCCGAAAGACCAGGTCCATGATCCGGATCGCGCGCGTCCAGCAGCGGAGTCCGGACTCCAGAGACTGCTCCAAACACGTCAAGTTGACGGAAACATGAAACACCGTTTCCGCCCGGGGTGTGTCAAAGTAAAACCATGGCTCCTGTTCGGAGTCCAGTCCGTAAAGTCCCGCCCAGAACCCGCCCAGAACCCGACCGGAACCGTGTGTGTGTGTGTGTGTGTGTGTGTGTGTGTGTGTGTGTGTGTGTGTGTGTCTGATCTATTTACATGGGACAGTGAAAGCGACATAAACCACTTACTCTCATAAACTCATGCTTTTACTTTGTAGGCAGCTCAGGTGTACTTCCTGTTCAACTGTAACTAACTCTGACGCACACGTTTAATTAGAGCTGATCAACAGCTGTCTCTTAAAACTCGTGTGTGGGGGGGTTACAGTTACAGTTACAGTTACAGTTAGTTACTACAGCGAGTACTTCAGTTACAGCAGGAAGTTACTTTGGATAAAAACAGTGTTTACAGACGACAGAGTTCATTTCCGCTCTGATGATTTATGACATCAGAGATAGAACCACATGTTTATGAGTGTGTGTGTGTGTGTGTGTGTGTGTGTGTGTGTGTGTGATCAGCATCACATTGTGTCCTAACCCTTGTGCTCAGTGTTGGTGAAGACGTTTCTTCTTTAAAACAGAAAAAGTTCCAGATGTTTGAACCATCATTACTGGAGCTGGAGCGAAGGAACCCGATTGGTTCCCCACAGGAACATCAGCTCTAATGTTCCCTAATGTTCCCTCGCAGCGATCTCATGTTGTTCTCGAATCCATCAGAGGATCAGCAGCAGCAGACATGAATAATTAAAGGACCACCAGATGTGTTCACATTGTTAACGGTTCTCCTCAGCGGTGGAACAAATATCCGCTCAAGCCGTTACTGACCTTTGACCCTCTGAAGCGTGATCGACATGTGTCGTCTCACCCGTTCACTGCTGGAGGCCGGTTACCGTGGCGACGCTGCCTGATGACCTGCAGAGGACAGCGATGGATGAGCACGGTGTATTTCCTTCACACACTGAACAAGCTGCTTTAAACACGAGAAATTAAAATCTTTAAGTTTGGTTCTGATCAAACGACACAACCAACCAGTGTGTGAGGAAACGGCTGGATCCGGCCCGGGACCGATCTGGATCCGACCCACATCTGGTTCTCATGATTTGCACACGGTCCATGTTAGTGTATGAATTTATTCATCAAATCGTCGCCCTGTTAAAATAATGGCCTAAGTCATTTTTTCAAGTTTTAGGGAAAACACAAAAAAGACCAGAATCGTTATCAAGAGATGATTTAGGGCAATAACTAATTTTCATGAAAAAATAACTTAGGCCATTATTTTAATAGGGTGAAGAAATCTTTATTAATAAAACGTTTTACAGCTCGACCTGTTTTTATACACACATCGACCAATCAGTGGCCTTCACCTGACATCATCTGACCAATCATTAACCCCCGAGGGAACACGGCTTCTCCTCAGCTGCTGATAATCCTGACGTTCCCAGAAGAAGAGCTGGTTCAGGAAAATTGGACTTTGTTTACACTGAGTCCCTGTAGACCAGATGTGGATCAGGTGTGGATCAGATGGGATTAGAATTGGATCAGATCGAAAGAGACCCAGGATAAGATTGAAAATTCTTTTTCTACCAAAGGAAAGGGGGTCTAGGCCTTCCAAATCTATTATCAATATTAAATCCATATTATTATTGGGCTGCACAGTTAAATGGATTAAAAATGATGAGGAAACTGGTTGGGTTCAGATTGAACAGAGTACAGCTAAGGGCATATCTCTATCAACACTGCCCTTTATTAACATGAATCTGTTAATGACACTAAAATTGAAAATGAATGGATAAAACATGCTTTAAAGGTTTGGACAATAGGAGGCCCGTCATCTGTGCTAATAGTGGGTAACATGGGATAGTGGGTTTCAAAGATGGCGGATAAAGGTCTTTGCACCATCAACTCACTATTCAATGGAACAGAGTTCAAATCATTTACGCAGCTTCAGGAGCAAAGTCAACTTCCTTCCAATGACCTGTATAGATATTTTCAAATAAGACACTACGAATCATAAGGAATGGGAGCTGCTCAGTAAAAACCCAAACAATACTGAGGATTATTTTATTATCTTGGTGGAGAAACACCTCCCAATCAAAAAACATGTGTCACATATATATAAAAGGCTTATAAATGATACTCTGCAAAATACTCAAAGTATTAAGGGAAAATGGGAATTGGAATTAAATGTTATAATTACAGATAACATATGGGAAGAGCTGTGTGTAAAGTGTCATAAAGGACTTAATAGTCAGTTATGGAGAGAATCTGACTGGAAATTAAAAATGAGGTATTTCAATACACCATTCATAATTTCATGTATGTGAAAGAACCTAATGTAGAACTGTGTTGGAGAAAATGTGGAAACATTGGAGATCACGCTCATATTTTTTGGGACTGTCCAGTAATCCAAGAATTCTGGAAGAGAGTCAACGAAGAAACTGACAAGATCTTACAAGTGAATTCTCCATTGGACCCACTGATGTTTCTGCTGGGAGCGAGACCTGAGGAGACAAAGATACATGTACTGATTACCAAGAAAATGATAACTGTTAACTGGAAGGATCCAAAACCACCGACCATAACTCAGTGGGTACAGAGACTGGTCTACACACAATGGAACGAATGACTGCAGGTTTACAACTGAAACAAAGGTGGAACTGTATTACTCTCTAATGGAGAAATATGGTTATCAGAAGATTGTTGTGTATCTCTAAGTTTGACATTGTACTGCTGTTACTACCTTTGGTGCAAATATCTATTTTCCATGTCATTTCTCTTTGTGGTATTTCTATTTTATTTACTTGTATTTCAATTCATAGGGTCCTATGTCAGAGAATGTTTTGTTTTGTGGAAAAATAAAAAGTTTAAAAAAGAAGTGGATCAGATGTGGATCAGGTGTGGATCACATATGGATTAGAAGTGGATCAGATGTGGATCAGGTGTGGATCAGATGTGGACCAGGTGTGGATCACATATGGATCAGATGTGGATCAGGTGTGGATCACATATGGATCAGATGTGGATCAGATGTGGATCAGGTGTGGATCACATATGGATCAGATGTGGATCAGGTGTGGATCACATATGGATCAGATATGGATCAGATGTGGATCAGGTGTGGATCAGATGTGGACCAAGTGTGGATCACATATGGATCAGATGTGGATCAGATGTGGATCAGGTGTGGATCACATATGGATTAGATGTGGATCAGATGCGGATCAGGTGTGGATCAGGTGTGGATCAGATGTGAATCAGATGTGAATCAGATGTGGATCAGATGTGGATCAGGTGTGGATCACATATGGATTAGAAGTGGATCAGATGTGGATCAGATACTTCTGGTATCACCTGGTCCTGGTCCTGGGCCAGGTGAAGGCAGATGAGTCCTGTGAGTCCACAGTGATGCGTCACGTCATGTTATTCTTTTCATAATCAGGGGAATTGAACCGTGAAGATGAAAAGTTATTGATTAATCTGATCAGAAGTTTAATTGATTAAATGTTTAAACTTCTGAACGTGAAACGTTTCAGGCTCATTGATACATGACAGCATTCGTGTGTGTGCAGTTTGTTATCAGCATTTCAACATGTGACACAACACACACACAACTGCTGACGATGAGCTGCATCAATGTGTGTGTGTGTGTGTGTGTGTGTGTAAATTTACTGATTCACAGATGTGATGAACGTTCACATGTTGATATGATTATTGATGGAACTAATGACCGATGATTCCTGGATGGATTTATCTGAACCCTGCACACACACACACACACACACACACACACACACACACACACACACACATACATACACATACAGACACATACACACACACACACACACACACACACACACACACAACAGAAGTTTGGTTAAGAGAAAACACTGAACTACCTGAGAAACTGTCAACGTTCTGCCGCTGTCTGTGATCTGTCTGTCATCATTCACCCGTGTTTATCCTTTGTAAAATAAAACATAATGTCAACAGTCAGAAACTTAAATTACCTGATTACACCTGAAGAACCCTTTATTCACGGGTTCTCCAGGGTTCTCCAGTTTTAATAAGTGCAGAACTCAACATCATGTTTCATCAATATTTTACACTTTTGGACCAAACTGATCCTCGGTCGTCCGGTTCTAGTTCTATATTCAATGTGAAGGTTCTGGAAGAAGTTCCACCTCTTGTTTCAAACCTCTGCCCGATGTGAAGTTTTCAACAGAACGTAAAAACCCCGATGTTGCATTTCAGCCAATCAGAGTCGCGCAGGTCGGGGCGTGCGTCCCGTGAGAAGACGGCGTCGCCTCAGCTCTGATAACCACCTGACGCCCGAGCCGCGGGCTCCGATTGGCCGAGGCCAGGCAGCGTTCGGGTATAAAAGGACACAGGGCCTTCAGCACACCATCATCATCATCAGCAGCACCATGGCCTTCCTGTGGATCGTCTCCTGCCTCGCCTTCGTCAGCGCCGCCTACGGTGAGAGCTCAACAACGAGCTGAACTTTATTCGTACTTTGTTAACAATCGCGATTAAACAACCAAGCAAACTGTCGTCCTCTCAGGCTGCGGCACCCCCGCCATCCCCCCCCAGGTGTCCGGCTACACCCGCATCGTCAACGGGGAGGAGGCGGTGCCTCACTCCTGGCCCTGGCAGGTGTCCCTGCAGGTGAGTCAGCTGATCTCCACAAACACACCTTCTTCTTCTTCTTCTTCTTCTTCTGCGACTGAGTCCGGTTCGATTCTCTCTCAGCAATCCAATGGCTTCCACTTCTGCGGTGGATCCCTGATCAACGAGAACTGGGTGGTGACCGCTGCTCACTGCAACGTCAAGTCAGCACGACACAAACAACACAATAACAAACATCACTACACAATAATAAACATCACTACACAACAAAGAGGCACAGTATTCACATGACCTTGTCTCTTCTCAGGACCTACCACCGCGTGATCGCTGGAGAACACAACAAGGGCTACGGCTCCAACGAAGACATCCAGGTGTTCAAGCCCGCCAAGGTAACGGCCCCGCCCATCAGCCAATCAGCTACCGGAGCACGATCCCTCCGCTAACCCCCCACCTCCATCACCCCACTCCAGGTGTTTACCCACCCCAGATGGAACCCACGCACCATCAACAATGACATCACCCTCATCAAGCTGGCCACCCCCGCCCGCCTGGGCACCAACGTGTCCCCCGTCTGCCTCCCCACGTCCACCGACGTCTTCGCCCCCGGCATGACCTGCGTGACCACCGGCTGGGGCCTGACCCGCTACAACGGTGAGAGCGGGACGCCGTCCCTTAACTCGCTTTAAAGATAAACGAATGAGTCTTATTTTGAAACGTCACTCGACAAAGGGAGCTGTGGTAAACTTTACTTTGAAAGGGTCAGGAAGTCTCACGTGTCTCCCACAGCTCCCAGCACCCCCAACCTGCTGCAGCAGGCGGCGCTGCCCCTGCTGTCCAACGAGCAGTGCAAGAGACACTGGGGCAGCAACATCTCTGATGTGATGATCTGCGCTGGAGGAGCTGGAGCCACTTCCTGCATGGTGAGGGACACACACACACACACACACACGCACACACACACACATCTCTTACCTGCGAGCGCAGTGACTGTGGTTTTTCTTATCCTCTGTCCTGTGTCCCGTGTGTCCAGGGAGACTCTGGCGGACCTCTGGTCTGTCAGAAGGACAACGTCTGGACTCTGGTCGGCATCGTGTCCTGGGGCAGCAGCCGTTGCTCCACCTCCACCCCCGCCGTCTACGCCCGCGTCACGGAGCTCCGCGGGTGGGTCGACCAGATCCTCGCCGCTAACTAAACAGCCTGAGGCCGAACCGTCGAGTCCCGACCCGGGCCCCGACCCCAATCCCGGTCCTGATCCTGGTCCCGGCGGTCCCCGTCGTTGTCTGAACGATAATAAAGATTCTGATCACACTTTGTCCGTTTGCGCCTGTTCCTTCGAACCTGAGTCGCTGCGACTTTACAAATAAATCTGTTAAATCTGATTCATGGCCCACAGGGTCAGGGGCCTGTGAGCTGTTAACAGTTTGAATAAAGGTTCAGTACAAACACAGCTAAAGAATAAATCTCATCAAAATCATCAGTATCAAGATTGATCACTAATCATCAGGAGGAAGCTTTTTGATCGGGCCTTGACCTTTGACCCTCATCAGTTATTCTTCACCGATACATGACATCATCGTGAGGTTGTGTGTCCTTGACAACAGAACGCTTCAGTCGCTATGGTCGTCCATCACGACAACAACAAACACACGATGAACACACTGCACACGAGCGTTACACAAACACACACACACATTGTTACACACAAGCTTTACACAAACACACACATTGTTACACATGAGTGTTACACACACACACATTGTTACACATGAGCATTACACACAGGCACATCGTTACACACAAGTGTTACACACACACACACACACATCGTTACACACAAGTGTTACCACACATGAGCATTACACACATATCGTTACACACAAGCGTTACACACACACATCATTACACATGAGCGTTACACACACAAGCATTACACACACACATTGTTACACACGAGCATTACACACACATGAGCGTTACACACACACACACCTGAGCGTTACACACAAGTGTTAGGCACAAACACATCGTTACACACACTGTTACACACACACATCATTACACACGAGCGTTACACACATTTCTAAAATTAAATTCTCAGGTGAACAAAATTGATTCGACCTATTTGATGTTTTTAATTTCAGCATCAACGTTCAGAATCAGAAGGATTTATTGCCAAGTACAGTAACCGTCAGGTTACAACAATTTGCTTTGGTGACAGATGCAAAAATAAGCAGAAATAGCAGCATGAAATAAGGACGGCTACAACAACAACAATAATAATAATAGAGGTAGAACATAATAAAAATAGAATAAAAGCAAATAAGTTAAAACACAATCTAAAAGGAGGTAGGGATTATAAACATGTGGGTGAAGTGTCTGGCAGTGCAAAGTAGTGCAAATGGTGAGGGGGGATGTTGTTCATGACTGCAGTGGGGAAGAAGCTGTTTCTGTGGCATGAGGTCCTGGTCCGGATGGACCGGAGGGGAGGGTCTGAAACAGTTTGTGTCCAGGGTGAGAGGGGTCAGCAGCAATCCTGGCTGCTCGTCTGCGTGTCCTGGAGATGAACAGCTCCTGGAGAGATGGGAGGCTGCGGCCGATCACCTTCTCTGCAGAGTGGATGACCCGCTGTAGTTTGGCCTTGTCCCTGGCCGTAGCTGCAGCGAACCACACTGTTATTGCAGATGTGAGAATTGATTCAATGGTGGCAGTGTAGAAGTTCACCAGCATCTTCACTGGGAGGTTGAACTTCCTCAGCTGCCGCAGGAAATACATCCTCTGCTGAGCCCTCTTGGTGAGGGAGCTGATGTTCTGCTCCCACTGGAGCTCCTGGGAGATGGTGGTGCCCAGGAAGCAGAAGGACTCAACAGGGGTGACAGGGGTGTCATGGATGGAGACGGGTGGAGAACAGGGAGGAGAACAGGAAGGAGAACAGGGGGGCCCTTCCTGAAGTCCACCATCATCTCCACTGTTTTTAGAGCATTGAGCTCCAGCTTGTTGCTGCTGCACCACAGAAACAACTGACGACAGATTATTAATACACAGTAAAAAATATATATATACTGTAGTATAATATGAGTAGAATTACACACTGTTGTTACATGAGAAGAGTCGTAACAAGTTACTTCACAATAAAAACTTTTTTAAATCCAACATTCAGCGTTTTTCTTCTTTCATCAAAGGAAACTGAACGTCGCAGGCGATCGATTAATCAATACTTATCGTCAGTATTGACGGTTCAGGGGAACTGTGAGTGAAGTACTCATAAGTACTCATAAGTGTATTACACGTATACTGTATGTGGTCCCGTGGGTCCAGTGTGTGTGTGCTGTGGTTGTTGTGCATTGAAGGTCAGCCGGTGGAAACATGTGTGTGTTTCCCAGCAGCACGTTGTGTTGGTCAGCAGAACCAGCTGAACGGTTCAGACGTGGGCCACGTGGATCCAGGTACCGATCCGGATCAGGTTCCAAACAACAAGTAGTGTAACTACAAACACACAGTTTACAGTGATCAGCAATCATTAGATGTTTTACTGATAAACCTATTGATTATTCTGGTTTATGAATTTTCAGCCTGACACAAAGTTCACACGATGAGTCGGTTCTGGACGCTTGGTTCTGATGACATCACCGCGGTTCTAAGAACAATGGGGATGATAATAAAGGTCAATCTGAAAACTTTATGATCTCGTCTGGAATTTAAAATAACTCCACCCGCCCCCCCCCCCGGGTGGAAACTCTCCGTCAGCTCCATGTGTCCACGTTCCCACCGTCTCCTGATAAGACGTCCCACGTCCCGTCCAATCACATCGCTCCCTGCTCGTATAAAAGCCGCTCGCCGTCTCAGAGCCAGCATGATCAAGCCATGGCCTTCCTGTGGATCCTCTCCTGCCTCGCCTTCGCCGGCGCCGCCTACGGTGAGTGTTCGCTGCCGGAGTGCAGCATGAGTCAGAGAGGCGTCTCTGGCGCTCACAGTCGACCTCAGCTTACGGATCTTTGCAAACTTAAATATGAACTTTGTTTTTGCAGTTCGTTCAGTCGTCTTCGCAGAAAACGCGACTCAGCGGTTTCATTTTCGTTTTGCGGCGGTTTAACCGTGACGTTGTCGTTCCTGTTGTGATGTCACCAGGTTGTGGCATTCCCGCCATCCCTCCTGTCATCACCGGTTACTCTCGTATCGTGAACGGTGAGGAGGCAGTGCCTCACTCTTGGCCCTGGCAGGTGTCCCTCCAGGTGAGCGCGCACACACACACACACACACACACACACACACACACACACACACACACGAAGGTGTACTGATGAACTCTTGTGTTGAGTTTTGTTGTTGTTTCAGGATTACACCGGCTTCCACTTCTGCGGCGGCTCTCTGGTCAACGAGAACTGGGTGGTGACGGCCGCTCACTGCAACGTCAGGTAAACACCTGGAATTGGAGGCGGAGCTTCACAGGATGTCGAATCAGCTGTTTGTCAGGTGTTCCTCAGGCGATGCGAACTAATCCGCCCCCTCCTCTGTGCAGGACGTCCCACCGCGTGGTCCTCGGAGAACACGACCGCTCCTCCAATGCCGAGGACGTCCAGGTCATGAGGGTCGGCAAGGTGGGTGACGAGTGACGCCTCTTTTCTTTGCGCCTTCCTGCGCGCTCGCCGGTCGTGACCGTGTCGTTTCCCGTCAGGTGTTCAAACACCCCCGCTACAACGGCTACACCATCAACAACGACATCCTGCTCATCAAGCTGGCCAGCCCCGCCCAGATGAACATGCGTGTTTCCCCCGTGTGCGTGGCCCAGACCGGAGACAACTACCCCGGAGGCATGAAGTGCGTGACCACCGGCTGGGGCCTGACCCACCACAACGGTGAGACCGCCCGCGTCGCAGCTGGCCAATCAGAACACGCCTGCCTCACCTGAGAATCAGCAACAAGTTTAACTTTAAAAACCTCTCACACCGAGACTTTCACAAAACACAACTTTTAACGTCGTAGGCCTTTTGTTTCGGGTGCGAGCTCACGCAGGCTTCACGTGACGTTTGACATGTGTTTGTGTGTTGAAGCTCCCGAGACCCCCGCCCTGCTGCAGCAGGCCGCCCTCCCCCTGCTGACCAACGATCAGTGTCGTCGTTACTGGGGCAACAAGATCAGCAACTTGATGATCTGCGCCGGAGCCTCCGGGGTCTCTTCCTGCATGGTGGGCGCCACGACAGACGGGGAAGCGCGGATCGTCGCCGCGTTTACGGTTCTGTTGGCAATTGGCTCATTTATGTTTTTGTGCTTTCAGGGCGACTCTGGCGGCCCTCTGGTCTGTCAGAAGGAGGGAGCCTGGACTCTGGTTGGTATCGTGTCCTGGGGAAGCGGAACCTGCACCCCCACCATGCCCGGCGTGTACGCCCGTGTCACTGAGCTCCGCGCCTGGATGGACCAGACCATCGCTGCCAACTGAGCCCGTCAGCGGCTTCTAGTTTCTGTGTGATCATCAATAAAAGACAGAAACTCTGAAACTCTGCGTGTATCCTGTGTTGTCCCACTGAATCATGTGACTAAGCGACACGTGCACATGGGTGTGAACCTCATGTCTGCACGGTATGTGTTAGCTTAGCTTAGCATAGACTGGAACAGGTCGCTCTGGTATAAGAGACAGTCAGTTAGCCTGTGATATTAACCACACACCAACAACACGTCGCATCTCGAATCCGATTTTCCCCAACGTGCGGTTTATTACACACACAGCACATTTTATACAACATGTAATGGAGAGAGCGTCTCAGCAGCCTTGGTTTTTTCAGTCTTCACGTCCCCTGACATCGCGACATCCTCAGGTACCGTCAGGTGCGCCTGGGCGGGCAGGCGTGGCCGACCCGACGACAGTAGCAGATGGCATTGAAGAAGCGGCAGTAGCAGGTGTCGCAGGGGTCGCAGCAGGGCAGCGGGTAACCCAGGCAGGACTGTTGGTGAGGAATGCAGCGACGGGGCGAACGCATGGCCCGACCCTGCATCTGAAGAGCTACCGACGCGTCCTGGGAACAGGTGGGTTACTGACATCAGCAGATCATTGTTGTAACACGTCAACAATGAGCTGGTAGAAAGAAACCTCCAAATTATTCAACAGGATTCTGGAGAGTACCGTGTCTTTAAATCAGCCACACCCACCTCATTATAGGACCCTGTGTCCATCAGGAAGTGATCCTCCACTGAGTCCACAGGTAGGAGGGCGGGGTCATGTACTGGTTCAGGGGCGTGGCCTCTCTCTGCAGGACACAAGACAGACAACAGACCTTTCCTGTCACCTGTCCATCTACTGCACGGTGATCCGTCTCTATGCAGACGACAGTCTACTTTACACCTCAGCAGAGGCGTGATACAGGATGTAGACAGCCTGGACCTTTGGAAACTAGACTCACCAGGACCAGGTCTTGTAGTTCAGGTGAGATTACAGTTTAAGCTGAATGTGACTCAGGCCATCATAAATTTACCTGCCTGGTGTTTGCGATAAGAAAACAGAAGAACATGAACCTGGTCTCTGGTCTGACACCGGCTGCAGTTTGTTTTACAGAGACATCGTTCTTTCCACAGAAAAAACTGTAAAACTTTTTTTTTGTTTAACTCGATAAATGACCAGATGTCGTCAGGTGACATGTGAGATTCTTTGAGCTGATTGGACAGGCGTCACTGACCCACGTCAGACAGGTAGGACGTTTCGGCGAGTCGCCCGTCGTCCAGCTGGATGTTTCCGTGAACCAGCGAGGAGGAAAGAGGCAGCAGGCTAAAGGACCAACAACGGATCAGCACGGAGCCAAACATCCTGAATCTGCACTGCAACTCCCAGAATCCTCAGCTGCTCCAACAAGAAGGTCTGAAGGAGGAAACGGTGAGTGTCCCAGACGTGTCATGAGATAATGTTGTTAAACTTCATTACACATAAAACCACTGAAAGATAAGTGGACGTTACACAATATTTTTTTGAACAGTACGACAACACAAGTTTATTTCCAGAATCACAAATGTGTCATCTGCAAATAACAAGAAAGAAAAAAACAATAATTATTAACAATAATTAAATTTAATCAGATGTGTTTAAGAAATAAATCAAAGCTCAGACGGAACACGTGAAAATAGATGAACTACTCTGAACTATGAACTAGATTAACACAAATCAGATTAAACAGATTAAATTTCATGTCCATAAACTTTCACTGTGAAGAAGCAGTTTCCCTCCACTTTAAATATTTAGTCTCAATGGAAAAATCATCAAAACAGATGAAATTTTTTCAATATGATTTTTAACACTATGTTCTGTTGTAAGTACATTAACGTAGTATAACATATATAAATCACATTATGTGAAGTGTTTTTTTATATGAATGTGATATGATAAATATATAAACATAGTATAACATATTTATAAAACACATTATGTGATGAACCTGTATGAGAGAGAGACGGGGTGACTCACCTGTCGCTGGGTCTCTGCCGTCTCTCACTCTGAGGGCACGACGGGCCATTTAAAGGCCCCGAGAGGAGATGGGTCACGTGACCGGCGGGGGGGTGAGGAAGGTGAGGGGGCGTGGCCTTCACGTCTGCGTCATCCGCTCTCCATGACCTTGCAGAGAAACAGTAGAAACAAGAGGGTTTTACAGAAACCTGACTTCAAATGGACGTGTTAAAACATCACAAATACAAATTCACGTTACGTCCGGTTCATCGACGGATCTGACCCCGGATCAGCAGAACCTGAAGTCACGATGATTTAAAAGAGCAGTGAATCTATTTAAATTCTGTTTCTGTTATTTTGTCCACCTTCACGAGAGACCGAGGCTGGACAAAATAATAGAGACACGCTAATCTGAGTAAAGATGTTGGACTACACGGGTTCTGCTGACGTCCTGAAGATCTGATGGATGTTTCTTATATTCTGGTCCGGGCTCGTTGGACTTTGTGGTGATTTATATCCACGAATGTAAAGATATAAGTTCTCATGGATTCTCTGTGTTTTTATTTTCATGTGTGTTCTTTAATGAACCTCAGATACAAACCGACGTGTTTTTCCTCCGCAGACGTTCTCGCTTATTAACCCTGCGTTTCCGCTCGTAATCGTCCTCTCTGCGTTTGATTGGAGAACATTGGCTCAGCTGCTTTGTTCCTGTTCCTTCTATTATGGTCAATCAGGTGCTTCATTAAACTCTTCGTCCTCCTCGTCCTGCGCCTCCAAACATGGCGGCGATTCTCTGAACCGTGACATCAGCGCCGCGCCGAGAACAGAAACAGCTGATTACAGGCCATCAGCGGGAAATCACTTTTAATTTACGTGTTTGTCCCGATCGCACTAATAACAACAAATTTCACCCACTTCCTGTTTCGTCCTGATGTGCGTGGCCAATGGCCTGTTGCCATGGAAACAGTGTGGGATTTAACAGGTGAGTTGTTGCAGATGAGCAGCAGAGAGAAGAAGAGGAAACAGCTCTTATTGTGAAAAACAAACTGGACCAGAACCAGAACCAGCGGTCAGGGCATGACGGTCTGACCGTGGTCGACCATGAGCTCAGGGAACAGGACACCTGAGGTGGGTGGTGGAACCAGACTCAGTCAGAACCTCAGAGGAACCGTTCGTGTTCCTGACCACACGTTCAGATGAGAAGGTCTACTGCCCCCTGGTGGTTTCATCAGCAAAAACAGTACACACGAGGGCAGACGATGAAGAGTCAGAGTCTTCATCACCTCTGTGTAAACACAATGACTCGTCATCATCGTCATCATCTTCATCATCATATCGGTCAGAGGATCAGCAGCTGAACGATCATCTGTCCTGTCACATTCTCAAACACACACACACACACACCATCTGTGTGTGTTTAAACACACGTCTCACACACACACCAAAGCCTTTTCAGTGTGTTCCCACACCCAGTGTGGCAAACAAACAAACAAACAGCACCATGTTACTGTTTGTTCACACACGTGTCGCTTCACTCTGACTGCAGGGTGTGTGTCTGTGTGTCTGTGTGTCATCTGAGGAGCTGCACACCGCTGCATTTAGAGTGTGATTGGTCAACAAGCACCAGCTGTGCCAATCAACTCACCTGGTGCTGATCCCTGAGTCACCTGGACACACACACACACATGCACACACATACACACTAACACGCGCACACAATCACACGCATACACACACACACAAGAGATGAGTAATGCCATGTAACAGTTTTCTATAAATGTGTTGTGTGTTGTGTGTTGTGTGTGTGTGTGTGTGTCGTCTCCTCCCTGTGATGCACAAACTGATCTGATATTCACGTGTTTCATGTGCATGTGACACGTGACACGTGAAGAGGCGGAGCCACAAACAGCAGATTTATTCTGTTCACAGGTAGATTTCATTCCCTTTAATCCCAGCGAGCATATATCACATATGAGATTACAGTAGTTTGTATTGGTGCTTATTTACAATATATACAGTACGTTTATGTGTGTGTGTGTGTGTGTGTGTGTGTGTGTGTGTGTGAAACATACTTTGATTGATTGATTGAATTCACGGCCACTGCAATATTATGATGAAGATGATGAAGATGATGAAGACGTGGAGATGATTGGACTGATCGACAGCTGCTCAGGACACACTGAGGAAAGGCTGTGATCAGATGAAGCGAATCGATCATTTAGATAAAATTATAGTACTCAGATTATAGATTAAGATTGTTAATCCCACTCCTCAAATAATCAGATGATAAAATAACCAGTAAAACACATCAGTGTTGAATCAGGTAACAACAACTAAATATTATAAAATAAAAACAGAGGGACAGATTATAAAACCTACACTGTCCTGCAGAGGGACGTCCTGTCCCAGACTGAGACACGTGTTCCTGTCGTGATTTTACTCAGGTTGTCATGTCTTTCTTCAGGTTAGACATAATTCACACGTGATAATTCAGTTATTAGTTTCCTGTAAACTCCGTCTTAAACTCTGTCTTTGTATTAGTCGTTGTCTTCATGTCCAGCTCTGTCTCCACATGTCTCCATGTTAGTCTTTGTCGTCATCTCCTCCCTTCATCCAGTGATGTCACAGAAATGTAACTGCAGAAGCTTTAATGATCAACTTGTGCTGCGAACGCAAACAGCTGACAGGTCAGGATTCACCTTCTGGTTCAGCGGTCAGGGTCTCTGAACCGGGTCCTGGACCGTGTCCCCCCCGCCCCCCCTGCTGAAGGCAGACACCAGGTCTTTGACGCTGCCGGCCGAGCGAGGCGTCTCCACGTCCTCCTTCCTCTTCGTCCTCGTCTTCCTCGGGTTGGTGTTCAGGCTCTTGGAGCGCAGCGTCGGGTACACCCTGTCCTCCCCCACCAGCAGCTGCTCCGTGGGCTCCTCCACCCCGCCGTTACCATGGTTACCGTCCCATCACCACCCCCCGCTGCTCCCCGTCAGACGGACCGGACTCGTCCTGTTTGGTTTCGGTTTCTGCTGTCCCCATCACGCTGGCGACCTCCCGCTGGTCCCGATGGGAGGGGCTGCAGACGAGGCTGCTGCCGGACTTCCTGTCAGAGGGGGGGGCGCTGAGGTCCAGAGAGGATAAATACTGCGTCGCCTTCGACTTCTCCAGAGGGAACGATGCCGCCGCTTCCAGTCGGCTCTTCTCGGCTGGTTTCTCCGTGTCGGCGTCGGCCCGCTCGGCCTCGGGAGGAGCAGGACCGGGGGGTGGGGGTCTGAGGTCGGGATCGCAGGGGGAGATCAGGATGTCAATGTTGGAAAGGGACTGGGTCCTCTCCTTCAGTCCGCTCACCTCCAGGATCGAGCCGAACTCTTTCAGGTCACCTTGAAACAGGAAACACGGGTTCAAAGCTCACGTCATTTACTTCAGCTGAGTTCTGTTCGTGTCTCGTCCGACCTGCTGCGTTCCCTCCTCGTCTCTCAGGACTCAGTTGGACCTTCCGGTCGGTTCCGTCCGTGTCTCCGGAGACGGGGATCCTGTCGTCGTGGTCCAGCTGGAACCGGTACAGACTGCAGCCGTCGGCACTGTTGACGCTGCCGTGTCGCAGCAGAGCGACGGGCTCACAGACCGACGACCCTCTGGATCGCGTCGGGACCAGCTCGGCCCGGTCGACTCCCGCCAGCTTCTCCAGAGCGTTCATCATCCGACTGGAGAACTCCTCCAGCTGCGCCAGGCGGAGGTCCACGGTCTGCAGGGATGCCTTCATCGAGTGCTCCCTCTCATTCACCTCCTCCAGGCGCATGAACATGTTCTCCACCCTGGACGCACAATAAACATTCACCTGGAGATCTGCTCGGACCTGAACCACGACCACCACTTGTCCAGCCCTTAGTCTACACCCTCATTTTATTTGTGTGTGTGTGTGTGCACGTCATCCTGACCTCTCAGACGTCACTCTGATTCGCTCGTTGTTGGACGACTGCTTCTCGTCGTCTTTCTCTCTGAAATACTCCTCCACACACTGTTCCTCAAACTCGTGCAGGTTCTTCAGCTCGTCGGCGCTCAGCACCAGCTCTGAGGACAAACATCACATTACGCCCATGACCTCACGCCTGAGGACGCGCTTCGTAAGACGGGAGGAGGCGCGAATCTTACGGAGGCGTCTCTCGCGGTCGTCACGCTCGCTCTCCGGCCTCCACCTGCAGCGGCAGCACAGCCACTTCAGGACGATGTAGACGTGGGGGAAGATGATGAGGGGCGGCGGCAGGATGGGGCGGTCGTGGAAGGTCATGATCAGCTGATACCGCTGGAACTTCCACACCTGGTTGGAGATGGACTTCACCTCGAAGAAGGTGTTGCTGCAGAGAGGAGGAGGGAGGTTGGACCGACGGACCGACCCGAGCTCAGTTTGAGGCGGTGTGAGTGAACTGACTTGAAGACGGCGATGAGCAGGTTCACCAGCAGGATGTTGGCCACCAGCAGGTAACAGGCCATGATGGCCGGGGTGAGCCAGGCACCGGGGATGCAGGGAGGAAGCTTCTTCCCATCTTCATCATACATGTTGTCCCCGCACGGAGCTGAGACACAAAGACACGCTGCACGTCACACACATCACACGCTTCACACACGTCACACGCTTCACACACGTCACACACATCACGCACTTCATACACTTAACACACTTCATACACTTAACGCACTACATGCACTTCACCAACACTTCATGCTGAGAGTCTGTCTGCTGCTGGACCACCTGTTGAGTTTCATTTCTGTTATGCAAACACACAAACACACACACACATGACCAACACAACCCCCAGACTCATGTCTGTGACACTTACGGTTGATTTCCATGGCATAAACTGTCCAACGGTGGACGACAGAAGATAGGGGAAAGACAACAATGAAGAAACACTGTCAGTCAGTGAGGACGAAGATTTCACGTTACAACCATTGATGGACAAAATAACACAATATAACACAATGTAACACAATATAACACAATATAAAGAGATCCAGAACAACGTTTAAAGTAAAGCGCTTTATAATTGAATAAAAAATTACAGGTTCAAGAGCAACTGGTTCATGACAGATCATCATCACATGAAAAATCATCTTCCAGTGTTCAAACAAAATGTTCCTCAAAAGATATAAATACACTTTATTCTTCACTTTGTGTGTAATCTGATGTAAAAAAGACAACACAGGTGAGGACACAGGCAGAGGACACCAGGTGAGGACATACCGACTGTCTCACAATGGACAGTAGTCTAATAGTCTATCGAGAGTGAAGATAGCGGTTGAAGATGGGTGAGGACACCAGGTGAGGACACCAGCTGAGGACACCAGGCGAGGACACCGGGAGAGGACACCAGGAGAGGACACCAGCTGAGGACGTACTGACTGTGTCTTACTATGAACTCTAGTCTTACGGTCTATGGAGTCGGCAAACACCTCTCCGTAGATCATCCAGTACGGCATGTAGAAGATGTTCCGAGCCAGACGCCACGTCGGCTCCTCGTCCGGGTGGAGGATGGCCTGACGCGCTACACCGAAGCTCATCAGCACCACCAGCATGATGACCACGAAGTACAGCATGTCGATCATCTGGGGGGGGTTAATCGCACCATTACCATGACTGTACATGAGACAGGAGTGACAGGTGGGGGGGCTGACGTGCCCTCTGCCAGGTGAGTCCTACCATCTTCCCGATCATCATGACGTAGGGCCCCAGGTATTTGTTGACTCCGAAGATGTCGAGGACTCGGATGTACCAGAAGATGATGTCCACGCAGTAGATGACGCGACCGTAGCCCATGTAGGGCTCGTTCTGCAACCGCAGCAGTAGACCCAGCAGGAAGACGGCGATGGCCACTAGGTCCGTGATGTTCCAGTAATCCTCCAACCACACGTTGACCTTCTGCTTCAGCTTTCCTGGCTCCGACATCAGGATCTGATGCCAACAGAGTTTAGTCAGGTCAGTTTAATGGGTGCAAATAAAAACACAGGTTTGGGTCAACGAGATAAAGTGACACTGAGAAACTCTGGAGATCGCAACGCTGATGGAAACAGCAGACAGCAGTGATTGGTCAGTTGAAACCGACCAATCACTGTGTGACACATCAACATGGTCGTCCACTACACGACACATCCAGTCAACTGATCTGCTGGTCTTAATTTTAAAACCCCTCCATTTTAAATGCGACCAAGACTGAGCAGAACAAATCCAGAACAAAGATCTCCATGTCTCTGAAGACATCCGGCAGATCCAGGGATGTCAGGTGTGTTTACCTGTCTGACTTTCTCCAGTCCCAGAGTGATGATGTAAGAGATGACGATCCACTCCTGCAGAGACGGCCATCGTTCCATCTTGACCAGGATGATGTAGTTGTACAACATCAGGTACACCAGGTACGAAATCTGTTGGCGAGGGCTAATATTACTATAATAATAATAATAATAATAATGATTGATATTTAAGTTAGTTTATTTGAAGAAGAATACTTGCCGTGTTGAACCAGAACTTGGTGAACGGAGCGTTGTAGAACTCATAGATCTTCCTCCCGATGGGAATTCTTTTCCGGTCTTTCTTCTGGCTTTCTTCTTCGTCTCCTTTCTTTGACGTCGTGTCGACATTAGAGACAGTGTCCTACACCAAACTCACGATTAGTCAAACTGTTTTAAAAGTGATGAATGCTGAAGCTACTCCGTTTGTTTTGTACCTTGCTGGATTTGTTGTCGTCCTCTTTACTTTTACTGTTGTCGACCTCTTTGGACGAATGATATGAAGCTTCGTCTCCGAGGCGAAACTCCATGAGCGGGATGGCAGGAGGGAAGATGATCCCTAAAATCACCTGGCGACAGGACAAGGAACTCTGTAACTGTGTGGTGAAGATTTAAATACTCGTGGAGTCCCTCAGGTTCCTGTTCTTGAGACCCCCTTTTTTAACGCACATCTTATTTACAAATCCAATTTACCAAACACATTTCTACTTTTTTAATGTTTATGTGTCACCTTAAGGCTGTTGCTCTTGCCCATCCTCAGACAGCCCATCCACATGTCGGTCAGCAGCATCTGGCTGCAGGTGTGGGCGATGAAGTCTCGGTGTTTGGCAGCGACGGCGAGCTTCAGGCAGGTGGAGTTGCTCCAGTTCTTCAGTTCGTAGGTGAGCAGTTTCATGGCCACCTGCTCGTCGTGCTTGTACGACTGATCCAGCAGCTCGTAGGCCAGCTGACCAAACTCCCTGTGAGAAAATACCAGCGCCCCCATCAGGCTGTGAAGTCCACTGCACACCCACTAACCTAAACTCAGCTCCACCGTTACTGACTTTCATCTGAACTGTTGGGAACAGGGTGGGGCACCAAGATTTTGAAAAAGAGATCAGATTCCAGTCTGGATCTGCCTGTCTGAAAGGGACCTGAACTGAACCTGGACTTACTTGGAGTTGTTCTCCAGGTCCTGATAGATATCGTCCACCAGCTCGCTCTGAGATGACTCATGGGCCATGGCCTTGTAGAGTTTACAGGCCACCAGGGCTTTGGCCATGGCTTCCTCCCCCCGCTGCCACAGGAACAGCGCCATCTTCTGACGCTTCATCAGCACTGCCCACACCATCAGCTCATGGAAGGGGTACTGGAACCTGCTGACCTCGGGGTCATCCACATCGATGTCCACCTCCTCCTCCTTCTTCTTGTTCTTCTTTCCTTTTCCCTTTGGGCGGGGCTCGTCGTCCTTGAGTGACGAGTTCACACATCAGACGCTCAGAGATGAATGCAGGATGTAGACAGGACTTCGATCAATCAATCAATCAATCAAACGTACCTCCATCCCCAGAAGTTTCAGAGCTTTAGGCTGAAAGAGAAGAGATGAGATGTCAGATGATGCATCAGGAAGCCTCTGATCCTCGGTTCCTGCAGTGGAGACCCTGGGTGCATTTATAATTATTGTAGTGAAGGATGTTGCTCACTCGTTTGAGGCCGTACAGGTTGTTATACAGAGTCCTGAAGCTCTTCCTGGTGTAATTACAGCGATAAGCGCCCCCCATCAGGAACTCCAGCACCAGACCAATGTCGATTAGCGTGATCTGGTAATCTGGAGGCAGGTTCCCCTGAAACACAAACCTTTTCTCAGCGTCTTATCATCAAATGTGTAAAAATCAGACTTTCGGAGTCTCATCGGAGACAAAACAATCTGCAACTTTCAGGAGCGACCGCCTGAATCTCAGAAACGCATATTTTAATTCAACACAATCTTTCTTCAAATAAAAACGTTGAGTTGAAGGAATCAGGACTCTGGGTGGCGCTCACCTTTTTCACGTCTCTGACTACAAAGTGCAGGGTGTTGGTCGGACCCAGTTTCTGCAGAACAACAACAGATGAAGTCACTGAGCGAGCAGGTCGCACGCAGACGGCCGAGCTTCACCGTAATCTGACAATAATGTGGGGCACGAGTTGTTTCAAGAGCTTTTTGTTTGAGTGGAGCAGATTAAGCGGTGGCAGCGTGTTACACAAGAGGAAGTGGATCGCTGATGGACGTTAAGCTGCAGATCAACATGTCAGTGAGAATATAGAGGTTAAAGCTTCTGCTTCGTAACTCACGACATTTAAGTTGAGACACAATTGATTTATCGTGTGATCACGTGTCACTGCCCTGGTTCCTCTCCATCCTGTTTCTATTCAACCTACCCTCACTGGTTTAACTAGGGTGGACAAAACAATAGAAACACCAGCAGCCTCCAGAGTGAAACCCAATCTGACATGCTTCCACCTGCCGACCCAGGAACACAGGTGATTTTCTCAGGTGATTTTCTCCTCTCACCGTGTTGTACAGCTCCTCCAGGCGGGGGATGGTGAGGAAGTGATGGATGTTCACACCGTTCTCAATCAGCAGCTTCACAAAGTCCACCCTGTCCAGCACTAGAGCGTCCATCATGGCCTGCTCCAGAGAGTTCACCTATTGGACCACGACCACCACCATCATCATCAGGATCAGGTACTGAGTGTCAAACCATCTCTGCTGTTCCACTCACCCAGCTGAGCAGTTCCAGTTTCCTGGGGTCGGTCTCCTCAGGTGGTTCAGGTTTAGTTTTGCCTCCCTTCCCTTTCTTGCCTCTGGCCTTGCCTTTCCCTCCTCCTCCTCCTCCTCCTCCTCCTCCTGCTGCTGCTCGCGAGGCCACTGGACTTTTGGGACGGTCAGTGACTGAGGTGCTCACAGGCTCCACAGACAAATTTAAAGGCATAAACACTAAGGGTCCGTTTGCAGGAGAGCCAGAAACACTTTTGTGAACAGATCAATGGACTGATTCAGTCTCCACGAACTCACCGGCCAGTGGTGTCCATACACGAAGATCTGACTGTGAGCGATGTCCACTCTGTTCCAGGCCAGAGCCAGACTCAGCTGATCAGATGCTGACGCGTTTGTACCTGAACCCAACGAAGACAACAAGTGTCAGTGATCCCTGTGTGCGCACCGTGTGTCCACCGACACACACAGTGTGTTACTGTGCAGCGGTCCTTTGATGTTACCTTTGAGCAGAGCTGTGAGAATGGACATCTCAATGTCCTGCTGTCCCTCTGAGCCCATCCTGAACACTGTGATCTGCAACACAGGACGCACAACACAGTGATCTACACAAACTGTGCTGCTGACATGGACACATCTGCGAGCAGAGCGGACGTGATTCCTGGAGGAAACATCAAGTTTCTGAAGGAAGTTCTGAGGGAAATCACAGGAAGTGATGTCACACTCATGTCTTTACCCCCCTGCGTCTCTTCAGGACGTGTTTCGGTCCTGTGGACCGTCCATGTCTCTTATGAACCAGATGTGAGGGTTGCGTCAGTGGTGCTAACAGCTCTGTCCGCGGACAGTGTCTCAACCTGCAGCATATAATCTCACAACAAATCATTTTAAGTGATGAGATGTCGTTTTGTTTACATTTGCGTTTGGACCGCCGCTGCAGCTGTCGTCAGGACGAAGCAGAGGATTGTGGGATTAAAAAAACGGCAGAGGGTCACAGAACAATCGCTGCTAAGTGCAGCAGTTTTGGGTCAAAGGTAAAACCTTCGTCATTATGTTAATGTCACAGTCAGCAGGTTTTAAATGCTCATGCTCGGACGCATGGTTTATGTCCGGGGAGGTGACGGGGGGTGAAGGATTTAAACATATAAAACATTCAGGAGGATCACGTCACTGCTGAGGGGACCTACCAGAGCTCTCTTCTTCATGCACTCCATCACCATGAGGAAGATCTGCTGCGCCTGGCTGCGGCTGTAGTTGAAGGTTTTCTGGATGGTGACCACCAGCTGATCTTTGACGCTGTGTCGCTCACCGACCTGTGCAGGTAGAGTACCGGACTGTCACGTGACATGCTAAAGGTGAAAGTTACGCTGCAGCACGGTTAGAGGCAACGCTCCTGTTGATGATGGTGGAAGGATCAGAGCTGGGGCCAGTCAGACCAGCTTCACCTGTCCAACAGCTGCAGGTAGCGGCAGTAATGTTAGCTAACAAGTCCTCACCCGTCATCCTCGCAGTATCTGTGAGCAAAAGAAATGATGTCCGACGCTCGACCACTGCCATCACACACCACAACCGGGACCGGAGGCTCCTCCCTCAGGCTCTCCAGAACGATGGAGATGACATTGGGACCCCCCTCCAGGATCAGACACACCACCGGGACCCCCTGACCCAGACCTGGCACACACACAAACATACAGTATCTGTAGAACCGATCCTTCTCCTTGGCGTGGAGCCCAGACCTGACCACAGATGTCAATTGACGGTACTGTTGGCTAAATGAGGTTCATTTGATTAACAACATTGATCCTGAAGTAGGAGGTTGTATTTGACTTGTCTGATAACAGTTGGTTTTCATCATGGAACATCTGGTTGCTCTACCACGTCCGTCTCTCTATGTCCAGGGTGCATTTAGCCTAGCTTAGCACAAAGACGAGGTTCCTCTGGTTCCTCTGCGGCAGTGAGAGGTGACGGCTGAGCCTCCCTTTGCTGTCCCTGCCTTACGAACAGATCCAGGCATAGGATGACAAAGGGAAACCCACAGGTCACATGACTGGTCACACGGTTACAGCAGGTGAGTCCGAGGAGCACGCTGGACAGCAAAGATGAAACTCAGCAATGACTGGTCGTCTCAGCAGGAAATGTGACTTACGTGTGTTGATCTTTTGCAGGGCAATGTGTTTCTCCAGCTGCCGGCGGAGGCGGACCTCAGCGCCGATACTTCCCGCTGGTCCCGTTATCGCAGAGGATGAAGTGGGAGTGGCTGCTGTTCAGGACTGACAGCTTGCTGAGCGGGTTGGACATGGTCTGATAGGGCCGAGTCACCTGAAAGACACGGACCAAGTCCAGTCAGGTGGGAGAAGCGAGTCACCGATGTCCGCTTCAGTCCAGTTCCCTTTGCTTTGACCTACGTCTCTCCCGATCAGGTCTTCTTTGTTCTCAATGATCCCCCATGGTGCAATACCAATAGCGCAGACTTTCCCTCTGGACTTGGACGAATGATCTTTCAGAGCATCTCCAACATGGCGGATCACTCCTGAAACACCCCAGAGGACCAGGAGGGAGGTCAGGGTGCAGTTGGTAGAACAGGTATGAAGAGAATATCTGAGATAACTTTGAACCGTCTGGTAAATTCATCCTGTTTACAGATTAAAGAAGGTGTGGAGATGTGGTTTTACCTTGAACCAGATTAAGTCAAGAAAAAAAAACACTTTATCTCATTAGCATAATGATCAGAAACATAAAGACCAGCAGGAACATCTAGTCCATTAGAAAGAGAGGGAATTCACTGCAACATACCCACTTCAAACCCTGCTGTGACTGAACCTGAACATTTACACCTGCACCTGTAAAGATCCAGGAGGAGGAGGACATGGAGGAGCAGGAGGAGCTGTACCTGTGCTGACTCCTCCAGTGAAGATCCAGGCTCCAGTGGTCACGGCTGCCTTGATCAGCCCTTTCCCAAAAACCTGCTTTAGTTTGGGTGGCAGGTCAAAGTTCTGCAGGCCTCCATGGACGGAGATGAGTAGCGTGGGCAGCTCCAGCTGCCAGTCTTTCACCATCAGGTGGAGCAGGGAGTCTGGTTTGGAGTCATAGGAGACCCTGATGTACTGCAGGAGGAGGAGGAAGAGGTTTCAGTGACAAAGATCTCCCATGGGAATCGAGACTTGGTGGGTCGGTTCAGTACCATGGCCTTGTTGATGTGACCTCCTCCCTGGAACTCGATGACTCCATAGGCATCGGTGGGGGAGGTCTGGGTGTGCTTCAATGGACTCCATCTCTCTGCAGGTTGGACCTCCAGCTGAATCAGCGGGACCCGTTCTTCTTTCCCCCCCGGGGGGATCGTGGTGTGCTGCACCACCAGCTGACCGCAACTGCACCTGAACCACACCACCACACAAACAGGTCCTGATTGAACAAGGTTCAGCACCTGAATGACTGTCAACACAGTGAAACCCAGATGGACGTGGTGAAGGTCTGTTGCAGCGACGGCGTCGGTACCTGCTGGCGTCTTTGCTCGGAATAATCTGGATACATTCTCTCTTCTGGAAAGTTCTCTCAATCCAGGCTCTGTGAATCTGAAGGAACAACAAGGAAGCAGCAGTCAAACCAAACGCCCATAAAATTCATCTTGTCTGACGAGGGTTAGGGCAATTACTGTGAAGGTGTCAATAAATACATCAATAATCAATCAGCTGCTGTTACAGAGGAAAAAACATTTCAAAACGTGATTTCATGTAGAACGACAGACACGGCCTCAGCATGGCAAGACAAAAATTACAACAAAAATTACAACAAAATTAATATATTATTATTATTATTATTATTATTATTATTATTATTATTATTATAACAACAATAAAAAATCAAAATAAATAGATGTGAAATTAAAAACCAGCTGAACCTGCTAATTACGGGGAGCGTTCCATTTCTTTATGCACCAATCCTCTTACTGTCCTAATCCCGCTGCACTGAAACACACAGAAGTGCCCTTTAATTCTGTTTCCTGTGCGTTTCAATCCAGACCCCACTAATGACTCTGTGTGTTGTGTTGTGTGTCGTTGTGTGTGCGACTCACTGAAGCACTTTGTCAAATTCCTGCACTCTGGATGATGGAGGATTAACGTGTGAACGAGTTTCATTGTCTCTTTCAAGTGATGAAGATGAAGATCCACCATCATCATCTTCACAGCTGCAACTTCACGTTTCATGTTTGAAGGAACCAGGAGCAGTTTATCTCCGTACCGTCTCTTTAAATAACACGTTAAACGCTTCATGGTCTGTACGTGGCACGAGGAAACACTTACTGTTTACCAATATCATTTACATCCTGACGTCTGAGCTCCAACCCAGAGACACGAGGACACGAGGACTGATTTAAGACAAACAAATGTTCATCCAGACGTTTCTACTCAGATTTTTACGAAAATCAAACAAAGAAACTTTTAAACTTCCAACAAACCTCTGAGAGACACGAGCATCAGGACTCGTCCCGCTACAGTGACGTCTCCTGGTCCTGCCTTAATGTCCACACATCTCGTCCCTGCAACTGATCTGGACTGAAGACTGAGGCAGCTCTGTGAGGACCTGGGTCTGGGTGCAGGTCTGCGAGGACCTGGGTCTCGGTGCAGGTCTGGGAGGACCTCGGTCTCGGTGCAGGTCTGCAAGGACCTGAGTCTCGGTGCAGGTCTGCGAGGACCTGGGCTCTGTGCAGGTCTGCGAGGACCTGGGTCTGGGTGCAGCTCAGAGCGGGTGCGTGCTGCTGAGCGGGTTCATATGACGAGCATGTGAGGACCAGGCCTCTTTGTTGGAGCCGGTCTCATGACTCCGGTCCGAGGTAAATCCTTCAGGGAGTCTCATGACACCGGAGCAAGACAAATCTGCTTCTGGAACTTTCTAAATCTGTTTGTGAAAACGCCGAATCATCCTCTGTCTTTTTTGTTTTACCTTTACAAACTGAGAAACGATCCGGTGTCACAGTGTTTTCTGTTCGGGTCGATTCTCACACGAGTTCTGTTTGTATCATCAGAACCGAAACAGAACCACCTCTACCGCGTCTGTGGTGTTGACACCAAGACCTGAACTGGACCACAGAGGAACCATATCACATCTTGTACAAATTACCAATATATGTTAAATGAGGTGAAGTATAAAGTACTGAAGTGTCGCAGCGTTTAAAAAGAGCTGAGCTCCACAGTTTTGTAAATGAACAGTGGAATTAAAGAAACAATGAACAGAGCAGCGGGATTTGGATTATCAGGGAGGAAATGAGATTAATGTTGTTCACAGGAAGTAATGAGCTCTTAGATCACCCACGTTTACTTTGCACTCGTACAGGAAGTGGACCTGCCACTCTGGACCAATCACAGGCCCCGGCTGGTACTTTGGTTTGGGGTTAATAACCAACATGAGTAACGGGTCAGAACCATTAAACCCTGTACTGCAGTAGAGTAACTGTAATGTAACTGAAATGTAACTGTAACAGTCACAGACCAAACGGACTCAGAAGCAGAACCTCAGGAGATGAGTCCAGAACTGTTGTGTCAAATGACCCGAGGGGCTCCCTGTAGTTCTGAAGGGGCCCGGTTAGACTCGGGGTCCCTGTCAGAACCACGGGACGCCCCGTGAAGACGCAGCGGACTGTCCCTCAGGTGAGTCTTACCTTCTGCGATCCGGACGACGTGCTGCGCTTGATGGACGAGCGTTTGACGGATCCGTCGGTTCCTCTCCTCCCTCTGTGGTCCATGACGACGAAGATCAGCCGTCCTCCACCTTCATCCTCCTCCTTTCCTCTCCGTCTCTCCCGTCTCTCTCCTCCCTGCGATCCGTCCTTCAGTCTGTGATGCGTTCAGGCGTCTGCGGGGGGAGACGGAGACCCCGTCCCCTCTGTAATCTGGATTAGTGGACGCTGCTCTTTAATGGATGGAGGTTTAATGGTGATTGAAGGTAAATCTACTTTGGGACGAGCGCCGTCGCTGCGGGGGCAGAGCTCCACCTGCTGGCGGCAGACGAACGTGCGTCCAGGTGAGTCCGACCGCCTGTCGCGAGGCTGCGTTTCGATTGGCCGTTTGCCGTTGGCGGGGGTTGGAGATGAAGGTGGAGACAACGGTCGGACACACAACGACTGACACGAGCCAACACGTCCAACAAAGACAGGAAGTGAGGACGACCGGAGACACACAGGAAGTGTCGGATCAGGAAACTGAAAACTGAGCAGAACCGGAACACGCTGAGGACGAGAGACCAGCAGCACCAGCCCCCCCCCAGGTCTGGACCAGATCTCTGGGTGGGGGGGCACAGAGGATTTCCACAAACCACATTAAACTGCAGGACTCTCACAGACATCAGTGAGACATGATAACATGATAACAACAACAACAATAATAACAATAATAATAATGTTATGATCCATGTCCTTCTGGTTTCTGTCTTGTTGGTGAGGTCACACGTTTCAGTCATCGTCTCCTGTTGTGTTGTTGATCGTTGTTGATCTCCAGTTAACTCCCTGCACCTGTGTCCCGCTCGTTACCGCCCTCGTGTTATTTAAACACTGAGCGTCACTTCACCGCTCGTCACGTCAGTTCGTCTGTTTTTCTGAGAGAGAGCACTTTTCTGAGCACTTTGACCGACCGCCGTTTATTACTGTTTTCATCTCTCTGTGATTCCTCTGGTTTTGTCCTTCCCTGTCCCACTACGACTCGGGTTTCTTTACTACTACTACTAATAATAATAATAATAATAATAATAAACAACACATTTGGTCTTTATTCATTCAGTAATGTCACCTCCAGTAACATTTACAGAAGAAAAACAAAGACGACTGAGTCTCCAGATCTGATCTGAGTGCAGCTCGTCCACACACACACACACACACACACACACACTCAGACTAAGAGCTGTGCTTCTCCTCCCGGTGGGGGGGTCAGGGGTCATTTCTCTTTCACCTTGGTGTCGTACGTCCCGGCGTTCTTGTATGCGCCCACGTAGCCCGTGTTGTCCACGATCTCCTCGCGGCCCTCACGACCTTTGCCCCTGCCGCTCCCGTCGAAGCGCTCCCTGTGCGAGCCGGTGTAGCGGGACGTGTCGGTCAGGCGGTCCACGGCCGCCGTCTTCACCGCTTTCTGTTGGACACACAGAGGACAGGCGGGTATGGACCAGAACCGCAGTCAAACCTCGGACCAGCGAGGACAGGGAACACGTCTCACCGTCACGCCGACGTTGGCGGGCTCTCGCCCCTCCACCAGTCCGAAAATGGAGCGCCGCGCCTCCTCCTCGCCGTGACCTTTGAACCTCTTGGGAGCCAGCTCCTCCAGCGCGCGGCGAAACTCCTCGTACGTGATGACGCGAGACGTCTTCTGTCTACGCACACACAGACACACAAACGCTGCAGACGCACTCTCCTCACCTGTCCGCAGGCAAGTTCCCTCGGGCCGCCACCAGGGGGAACCGCACCGACCTCGTTCGGACCGGGCCGGTCACTCACTTGACTTTGGAGAAGACGATGTCCACGTCGGTGCCGGTCACGTTCTTGCCGTCGACGATGGTGCAGTCCTTGCAGAGCTTGGCCCAGTTCTTCCCGTTCAGCTCCTTCCCCGCCGCCTTCGCGTCTCCGTGAATCGCAAACTTCTTAAAAGCTGCGTGGAGCCGGTCCGACTCGCCGCCGTCCGCCATGATGGAGAAACGTCTGCGACGCCAAACCATACAGGGTTTAATGTGTGTGTGTGTGTGTGTGTTTGCACAGGTATGAACGTGTCAGATTCCTGACGGTCGAGTTGTATTTACCTGCACTTCAGCGACAGAAATTATATGGACAGAGACACAGAGACACAGAGACTCAGAGACACAGAGACACTGAGGGACAGAGACACAGACACTCAGAGACACAGACACTCAGAGACACTGAGACACTGAGGGACGTAAACACAGAGACACTGAGGGACAGAGAGGGAAGGAGCCTGGACATTTTAATGCCTCATCAATAATATTCATGACTGCTGAGGTCAAGCTGCTGAGATCAATTGATTGATCGATTTATTAACAAATCAATAAACAAAGAAACAAGGTGATTTGCAGTCAGCTGAGTTGTGTGGTAAACAAAAAGTAAATAAAAGTAAAAATAAAGTAAATAACATTCCTCTGCGTCGTAACTCCTGTTATCAGTGTGTCCACATTTATCCTGCTGGAACCATCAGAACTGTCACAACAGTCAGAACAGTCAGAACCATCAGAATTGTCAGAACAGTCAGAACAGTCAGAACAGTCAGAACCATCAGAACAGTCAGAACAGTCAGAACCATCAGAACAGTCAGAACAGTCAGAACAGTCAGAACCATCAGAACAGTCAGAACCATCAGAACAGTCAGAACAGTCAGAACAGTCAGAACCGTCAGAACAGTCAGAACCGTCAGAACAGTCAGAACAGTCAGAACAGTCAGAACAGTCAGAACTATTGGATCCAGAGTCTGACTCTGGGAAAATATTTCAGTAATTCAAGCTGCAATCAAAAAACACGGCTCGTTTCTTGGACGTTTTTTTGTCTCTTTATTTTTTGTCTAAACTGCAGAACATGAGAAGACACAGTGTCCTACCTGTCTGTCCTCTGTCCTCTGTCCTCAGTCCTCAGTCCTCAGTCCTCCTCCGTCTCCTTCAGCGGCGCTCGCTGCTTTCAAATGGGTTCTGAAGAGCTCGGGGCTTGTTATCATCTGTTTACCCGTCGCCATGACGACATCATGTCCAACATCGGGGGCGGGCCATAAAACACAGGGAGGGAGGGGGGAGGGGGGGTCGGTCCATGCATGCGCCTGTGGGCTGGAGGTCAAAGGTCAAAGAGTTTGAGTGGAAACGAACCAGTTTGTGACTATGACGAACGCTTGTTCATTAGCATTAGCAACATTAGCACAAACATTCCACCACAGAAGAAGAGACCCCTGCTGCACCACATGATGTCATCCTGCTGACAGCTGCTTCCTGCTCAAACAACCACTGACATGAGGTCATTTCCTGCTGCTGACACACACACACTGACCTGCTGTGTGTGTGTGTGTCTCTGTCACAGGCTCCGTTTGGGGACCAGCTTCATACTGAAGACCTGTTAACTGAGGAGGACTGGTCCACCTGGACCCACCTGGATCCACCTGGATCCACCTGGACCCCCCCCCAGGTGGAAAGGGGTTCAGATGGTCTGTCTCATGTCCACAGAAGTGGTCTATGACAACGTGTGTGTGTGTGTGGCGTGCCTTTGCCGCTCCTTCATGATTGATGTTGTTTTGATGTTGTCGTGGGTTGTTGCCGGGGCAACCCCTCCTCACATCACAGAGGGATGATGACATGCAACACACACACACACAGATGTAATCAGCCTGTCAAAATAAAGGCGTGAAACGACTGTAACACACAATGAAACACAAACACCAAAAAACAGGAAGAAAAACACGCGCATGCACGCACGCACACACGCACACACACACACACTGACACACAGAAACACAGAAACACACACAAACACACACACACCCGATGCTGAAAATAGTCCGGGGCCCTGCCGTTAGAACAGCGGGTTCAATTCCCATGTCCATCACCCCAGACTCACCTGGACTCACCTGTCTGACGTCGTCATCACCTCCACCTGTTCGTACACCATGAGGTCATTCAGAGGGGGCGGGGCCACTTGAACACAACGGGAACGTCATTCTTCCTGCGAGAGAACTGAGCCGCGGCCCAACAGCTCGTCTGTCAGAACCTTCAGCTGACACCAGAACACCTGACGCAGAACCCAACAGGCCGGCCAATCAGATCACTGGAAATCGCTTCGCTGGGCTCAGAACATACAAGAGAAAAAAAACAACAGACCCTGCGTTTGCAGGAAGGATCAGAAGCAGCTTTTCATAATAAAAGCACAGGAAACTGATCAGATTCGATCATTTATTGTTAAAACAAGTGAAAAAAACCACAATCACTTCAGCTGACGTAGCTTAGCTTAGTTTAGCTTATCTTAGCTTAGCTTAGCACCAACACTGGAGCAGAGGAAGCAGCTAGCTTCACAGTAACCGGTTCTGTTCTGACCCGTCAGGCCGCTCACAACCGGGCGCCGGCTGTCGAAGAGAAAGTGGAGCTCTGTGATTGGCTGAGAAGTGCAAAGCTTTTTGAAATATAAAGGTCTATAAATAAAAAGTGAGCGGTGATGATTTATTGATGAAGAACATGGTGGATTCGTGACTCATTCAATCGTTTGTTTTATGCTACGAATTTCAAACTCACGTCGCATTAGCATTAGCATTAGCATTCCCGTGTGATCCGAGTTGTCGGAGACGGGAAGTGATGTCGGCACCCCGCTGTCCCTCTGGTCCTGAGTTACCATGGAGACCTGGGGGGGGCAGGACGTCCCGACACGGAGATGAACGTGTTAAAGATTGTGCAGGTTCTCACCTTTGGCTTCATCATTAAAAAGTCTTCATCAAAACCGATAAATACAAAAGTCACTTAAATAAAACGAGTTGTGCGCAGGTGATAAAAACATCGGAGACGTTCCGCTCAGGTCATCGCTCCATCCAGGAGACCGCGCCCGAACCCAGCGATGCCCGGGACGCCGGTCGAGAGCCGGGCCTGGAGCCAGTCTGCCTCCGGCCCAGGCCCGGGCCCCCGTCCCCGGGCTCGCCGTTGTCCGCGCTGGCCCGGCTGACGAACACCGTGGGCGGCTGGGTGGAGGCCATCTCAAACCTCAGCTCCGCCACGCTCTTATTGGCGCGAGCGGAGGACTTCCTCTTAGTCCTCGGCTGGGGGGAGGGCGAGGGGAACGCCGGGACGGCCCTGTGCGAGGATGCGACGGTGTCTCTGGCGGCGGAGGACGAGGAGCCCAGTTTGGCCAACGCCACCGGGATCTCCTCCAGAGACTCGGCGGAGTCCGAGTGGTACTCGGCGGGGGGGGCGGCGGCCTGGACCGAGGCCGAGGTGAAGGCCAGGGGGGGGAGGGAGGCCCTCAGAGGGAATGCTGGGAAAGGAAGGCGCTGACCCAGGGACACAGAGGACACGCTGCCGGGCTCTGCTGGAGGAAAATGTTTCACAATTACACAGAGGCGATGAAAACAAACGCACCTCCTGTGTCGTTTGGTTTGTGTGTGTGTGTGTGTGTGTGTGTGTGTGCACCTGGGGGTGGGGCCACGCTCGGGCAGCGTTCTCTCATCACCTCCGCTGGAACTTTACGAACTTTCTTCTTCTTTTTCTGCAAAAGTTCAAAAACATTGACTTGATTGGACGTCAAGCTCAAGTGTGTGTGTGTGTGTGTGTGTGTGTGTTACCTGTGTGTGCGTCAGTGTGTTACCTGTGTGCGTCGGTGTGTGTGTGCCTCCGCAGAGATGGTGGGCGGAGCTTCTTCCTCCACAACAGGACTGGACACGGTCCTCACTCTGCCGTTGGACAGGAACCTGTCACACACACACACACACACGTTTATTTTTTAGGTTCTGGTTCTTCAGTTCACCTACAGGCTGAGCTGACAGAACCGAATGGAACCAGACCCAGAACACCCCCCGTGAAGGCTGCAGTTTAAATAAAGTTTTCATGTTACACACAGCTCCCTCCTGTCTCCATGGCAACCGAGACAGCTTCAGCCAATCACAGCCGTTTTAGCAAGGTGCGTTGACGGCCAGTCGGAACTTACTCGGCCTCCCCCCGTGCAGACACAGTGGTAGGTTCCTCCACGTCCAGCTGAGGGTTGGTGTAACCCAGCGTCCCCGAGTAGTTCCCGTCCTGAGGGGGGACAAACTGTCAGACTGATACACCACACACACACACACACACACACACACACACACACACACACACACACACACACACACACACACACACACACACACACACACACACACCTTGACGACAGAAGCAGCTGCCGTCTCCTTCAGCTGTCCTGGTCTCCTCGGGTCTCTGTTGTCGTGGCGATGGCGCTGCCTCACGATGTACTCGTAGGTGCTGAGTCTGTTCCACACTGCGCACACGAGCACGCGGCGGTAAGTTAGCGCGTCAACGCGTCATCGAACAAACCGGACGGGCGAGCGGGTCGTACTCAGGTAGACGTGGAAGCACAGCAGGTGACACAGCAGGACCGACGACAGCAGGCCCAGAGCGACGGTGACGGCGGCCAGGCCGGGGATCACCGCCGCCGCCGATCGGACCGGCGCCACCGGCAGGAAGACGAACCACGCGCCCGTCTCGTTCCTCGCTGAGGGACGCAGAGACGGACGGGTCATTCACCGCGATGCCTAAAGAACCCGAGGGTGCTTCTCAGAGAGGGGTCAGAGGTCACGTCTCACCCAGGAAGTGTTTGTCCGTGCGGAGTTTGGACGGGTCCAGGAAGAACTCCACGAAGACGTAGGAGGCGACGACCAGGACCAGACACACGCCGAGCAGAGCCGAGACCACGCTGTGGAGGAACAACCTGCGGAGCACACGCGGTACTGCAGAGTACTGCAGAGTACACGCCGTACTGCAGAGTACTGCAGAGTACTGCGGAGTACGCGCGGCCCGTCGGCTCGGCGTACACGTGACTGCGGGGAACAGGTGACTCACCTGTAGTTCCTGCTGCCCACGCAGTTGTTGAGCCAGCGACAGTGATGGTCGAAGTTCGCTACGCACTTGTTACAGGCACTGCAGTGCTTCGACTTCGGGCCCCTGCAGACACACAAACACACACACACACACACCTGACTCCTCCTTCTTCAGGTGAACCACCTCAGTGGGCGGAACCAGAACAGAACCAGCAGCAGGGACGGTCTGTTACTCACACGTCCACCTGGCACAGGTAGCAGTGGCAGTTCTCGATGACGTGCGCGTGCTTGGAGCGGTCGAACACCGGGACCGGACCCTTGTCGCTCTTGGTTCTGACGTTGTAGTCGGCCGGGTCGACGGACACGGCCATCACGTGGACGCACAGGTGACAGACGAACGTGACGCCCATGCACTGGCGATCGGTTCAGGACTCGCACACAAACACCGGAGACATTGCGTCCTGACGCTTAACGCCGACTGATCGGTTCGGGCTGATCGACGACACCTGCGTTCTTTTGGACCAAGGATACGATGTAGCCGGCCGGGATCCAGTGCGCGGGCAGCAGGGGGACGAACACGCCGAAGCTGGTGACGGCGAAGTAAACGTAAAGCAGCCAGGCCAGCAGCTGGAAGGGGTGGGGGGGCCAGCTCCAGCCGTTGGTCCGGGAGCAGAGGGGCACGTTGGCTCGGCGGGGGCTGTCTGCGCCGACCGGCGCCGTGCGGTTCGGGTTCCTATTGCACACGTCCATCCTGCGAAACAGATTCGACGTCCATCATGACATCACTTCCTACGGCGGAGCTCAGGGTTTCAGGTTTTAGCTCGAGATGAAAGAAAACTGACACCTGACACTGACACAGAAACTGCACCTGTTTGGGTGGTTTCCTTTTAGAAGACGCTTGTTTTCTGACACATTCAGATTATTACAGGAGAAACAACAGATTACAGGACTCACTGTGAAAGGTTCTATCACCAGTTTCTAGATCCAACGACGGATTAATCCCATGAGCGTTCAGTTAAACCATAATGAAAACACCTCCAGCCCTGCATCATTTAAACCAGTGAATGTGTGTCAGCTGTGAGAGACAGCTCACCTGGCTAGCGCGGGTTAACGGGCCCTCCGCCCCGCTGCATCTCATCCCACAGGCCGGGCCTGGCCGGCGGCGTGCGGCTCTGCCGTGCCCCGGCCCGGAGGACCGCGCTGCTGCTGCTACTGCTGCTGCTACTGCTGCTGGAGTGAAGCCGCTCGACTCGACGCACAGGCTCCGTCCACAGCGCCGCAGAACCGGTCAGACCGCCCCAGTCCAGCCGCTAGCTGACACCCATCCCGGGGACACGCGCCGCGGAGCTAGCCGCCCGCCGACAGGCCACATGAGCGGCTTCACCGTGCGATGGGTGGCGAACGCGTCGGTCCGGAGACTCCGGCTAACGAGCTAACCTGCTAACGTTAGCCTCGTCCGCCGCTGCCGCCATGCGAGCTAGCTAACGCCGTTAACCGGTGACGCGGAAACCGCGGGCCACGAATCAGACACCGGGACTCATCGACTCATTTTGAACGGGGATAATCATTTTTGTAATTCAACGGCCGCCGGCAGCCCGTTAACCTGTTAGCCCGTTAGCCTGTTAGCCTAGCTGCTGCCTCCTTTCGCCGTCTCCAAGCTCTGTATGCCGTTTCCTTGGTAACGCTCCAGGT
Source organism: Psettodes erumei (assembly GCA_016785225.1). Lineage (NCBI taxonomy): Eukaryota > Metazoa > Chordata > Actinopteri > Pleuronectiformes > Psettodidae > Psettodes > Psettodes erumei. The sequence goes on along the minus strand of JAFBJZ010000240.1, from coordinate 364,200 downwards.
CCGCTCTCATTGGTCATCGAGTTGACCCCGCCCCCGCCTGCTCCACACACGTACTGATCTGAGAGCAGCCCTCGGACCGACCAGCAGGGGGCAGCAGAGCGTCACGTGTCTCCACAGGATGATTTCCAGTCACAAGATCGACAGTTTGCTTTAATTTCACAGGAACGCGATCTGGACGCGTGTCCGCGCAGGAGTCACTAGTTTAGTGATTAAGAAATAAAAAAAATAAACAACAGTCATGATTATACGTCGTGTTTGAGCTGAAGGGAGATTCTTAACATGAAAAAATGAATCACGGGACGGAGCTGGAGGGTGGTTTGTGCTGCTGGATTTATTGGAAATGAAGGAGTTTATTTCTTCTTTTTTCTGCCAGTCTGAAGTGAAGACTTCAGGATAATCATAGCACTTATTGCACAACGTGCTGTAAGCCAGTGTGTGTGTGTGTGTGTGTCCCCCAGGACTCAGTCTTTGATGGGCTGTGTTATGTAACCATCTTGAAGCCCTGTTGGAGGCCCCTGTGGGACCCATGTCCATCAGCTGACTCAGCAACAGTTTTACTGCAGAACCAAGTCATGGATTCCCGCAGCACGGCATGTTGAAGGGCAGGGGCTCGAGTTCTTTCATAAACTTTAACATTTAACTTGTGTAATAACATGGGGTGTTATTGTTTTTTCATGTTGAGATAATAATATGAATATAATAATTATCTAACTTCTAGAGAAATCAGGCCTCTTGTGACGATCATCTCACCGCTGCCTCGTTCTTAAGAAAATAAGGAATCATCCCAGGGTTCCTCAGGTGTGTGTGTGTGTGACTGTAGAAAAGTAAGGAGCCCTTTAATGAACCCTAACAAACAGAGGGAACCCTCTAAAAACAGAGTCGCTGTTTGTTTCCACAGGTACAACAACAGGTAAACCACAAACATGGAACAGAAACACACACACCAACATACGAACCGACCAGAACCACTTAAAGATAAAAACTGGGGAGGGGATAAATCAGAACCACGTGAACTCCACGTGGTTAACAGGTTGTTGCTGATGCCTGTCTCAGTGTCCACATTTTCACGCCAACATGGCCGACCTCAGCTCAGCTGAGCTTTCACGAGCCGCCGTCAGATTTGATCCTCGTCCAGTGAAATGGAAAAACAAGCATCAGGTGAGAGCTTCATCCACTGATCCAGGACCTGCCGTCCCCCCGTCAGCCTGTGAGTGACCCTCATTACAAACTCCTCATTAACAGGCCTTCATTAGTGGGGACAAAGAACCCGTGAGACAGGACCGGGCCAGATCAGGGTCAACCCGTCCTGGACCCGACATACACTCACTGAGGATGAGGAGGCTCTTCCTGCTGCTTCATGTTCCCTGGCTGTGATGAAGAGCATCTCTGATGTAAAGAACAGAACCCTTCACCCCCCCACACACACACACACACACACACACACACGCACACACACGCACACACAGCAGGACAAGGTCAGTCAAGCGTGGGCATCACACTTTGGTTCTCATGTTCCACAGTCGGTTTCTGTAGAACGTGGAATAATCTAAACCAGTCACCGTCTGTTGGTCACTTCCTGGTTTTTCATCATGTGGGTCATTCACAAACAAAATGAAAAGAGGAAGCGCATCATATATTTATTTAGTTTGCAGACTGAGGGTCGTCTCCGCTCGTCACACTCACGAAAACAAATCTGAATTTAAACAAACAGCAAAACTCAAACCAGAGTTTCTGCAGCGAGTCAGAGAACACACACACACACACACACACACACACACACACACACACACACACACACACACACACACACACACACACACACACACACACTCACACACAGACACACACACACACACACACACACACACACACACACACACACGCACACACGCACACACGCACACACGCACGCACACACGCACACACACACACACACACACACACTTTACTGTTAACACGTCATCGTGCTGACTCCGGCGTCTGAGCTGAAGCACAATCAGCTTCATGGTGTTTCACACACAACCTGATTGTTGACCGTCTTTTACTGGAGGAGACGGTCGTCAGCATAACGAGGGACGTGAACTCGGTGAACAGAACCCTGAGGTTCTCCGTGTTCCACGTTGGAAAACACTCACGTATTATTGTTAGAAACACACTGTTCCTTCAGCCGAGGCTTGAATCATGTGAGGGCCTGACGTTTCGTCCTGTGATGTCACCGAGCAGCTGATCGCAGGGTCTGCTGCCGACGTCACGTGGGTCGGCCTCGGCGCCGATTTAAAGGATCTGTGTGGAACCGGTGGAGACGTTCTCTGACGGGACCTAACGGTTCTGCTGAATTTAAAGCAAAGGGTGTCTGCAGCTCTTTCTCAAGCTGGACACGTCAGTCAGCTGAGGGACAGATAAACAGTCGAGCCTTACAGATGAGACACCCCCCCAAATGAAGGAAGACATCATGTCCCCCACCTGCTGTGTCCTCTGCAGGACCGTGTCTCCGTCCCGCTGCGTGATCGTCATCGCTGGGACGGTGGGGGCTCGGCTTTCCCAAAACTCCCTGGGACAAAACCTGGAGGGGCTTCACAGTCTGTTCCTCCATCCACACAAACACCCCCCCACACACACACACACACACACACACACACACACACACACACACACACACACACAGGCGTAAGCCGTTTGTTTTCCATCTTCACATGACGGACACTGAAGTGAAGTCATGACAAACAGAACCCACCTGGACCTGGGACGGTTCCTCAACATCACGACTCAGTCAGGGTGGAACCGCATCATCGCCCCGCTCGTCTCATTGGAGGTCAAAGGTCAGAGCCTGGGCCTGTTACCTGTGACTCAGCCCGTCCTGTGTGTCGACCATTAGACCTGCAGAGGACTGGTACACACACACACACACACACACACACACACACACACACACACACACATCTGCTAACACTTAACTGTGTGTGTGTGTGTGTGTGTGTGTGTGTGTAGAGTATGAATGGCTGACTTCCTGAACATGTGCCTGTGTACTTTGTGGAAAACAACAACACAAACATGTTCACACACACACACATACACACCATAACAACCCCCATCCACACACACAGTTAATCCTGTGAAGAATGTGATGTTAGCGTGTGCAGGCGTGTTCAGGCGTGTTCAGGCGTGTTCAGGCGTGTTCAGGCGTGTGCAGCAAAATAAACATGTTCAGATCCTTTTTCAGAGCGGTTTGACGTCGTCACCTGATGTCAGGACAGGTGGACAGGTGGTCATGTGAACAGGTGGTCATGTGGTCATGTGGACATGTGGACATGTGGACAGGTGGACAGGTGGTAATGTGGACATGTGGACAGGTGGACAGGTGGTAATATGGACATGTGGACAGGTGGACAGGTGGTCATGTGGACAGGTGGACAGGTGGACAGGTGGTCATGTGGACATGTAGACAACTTACTGTAGTCCTTTAAAAACAAACCTGGTGTGGAGCAGGAGAACCTGGGTTCCTCAGTGTGGACAGAAGAACCGGTTCTGTTTTGCTTTTGTATGGGCTGGTGTCTTGGACCAGGAGAACCTGCTGTTCTGTGTGGAGGTCAACGCTGAGTCTCCTGGGTTCCTTCCCGTCGCAGCGCTGTGAGTCTCCACGTCTGAGAACATTGACCACATTAGTGTGATTCACGCCCCCCCCGTCATGGAGCACCTTTGAACACTGCGAGCACCAGATGTGGGGGAGCTGGTTGTTTGGGTTCTCTTTGATTCCCTCTTCCTGGAAATGTTTCTTCCTCGCTGACCGTAAACGGCTGCTCTCGTTTCTTCACGACGGGACAGAACAAACTTCTGGTTTTCAGAACCGGGCAGAGAACGGCTGATTACAAACATCCTGCGATTCTTTTATTCTTTTATCGCCTCAAACTCTCTGATGACAATCTGCGTTTGATCGGTTCCTTAATTAATCGCACTAACGTTCTAAATGCCGGACCGGACCTCCGACACGCCGTTCCTTCCCTTGGGACGCCCGGTGGTTCTGGTGGATCCTGCTCAGGTTGAGTCCGATGTTTTTCTTCCTCCCCCATCTCGCCGGGTCCGACACGCTGCTGGGAAAGTTGAAAATAGAAAATTATCGTCTCATCTCATCTCGGGTTTTGAGTTTCAGGACAAGTTTTGGCTTCTGCCGGTTGTGAAATAGCTTTTGACCCGCATGTCTCATAACCTGCTGCGGTGGGTTCTGCCGCCTCACCCGTCCCACCGCGTGCTGTCCTCTGCAGCGTGAGAGACAAACCCAGGTTGGTGAGGACAGGTGAGGAGGACGCGTCCCCTCTGTCTCCGCTGGACCTGTTTACTTCTTCAACCAGAACCACACTGTTCTTAAAAAGGTTCTGGTCTCTGGTCTCTCCGGACTGAATCTCGGTGGGCCAGCGTGGGTCGGGTCACTTCCTGGGGGGCACCTGACGGAGCCCCGCCTCCCAATTCTGACACCTGTACAGGTACGTTCTTGGTTCTCCAGCATTTGTGTGAAGAACAACGTGGCCGTGATAAAACAGAACCTGGTGGTTGTGTGACATTCAGAGACGTAAACAGCAGCGTGAGTCACGTCCTCCTCAGTACAATGGCCCTTTAATGTTGATGGTCAGCTGACCGTCAGCTGACCGTCAGCTGACTCCTCACACAGACCATCGTCTCAAACTCAACATGCTGATTATTAAATGTAAACTGTGAAGGCGAAACTTCTGAAAGTTGAAGTGATGCCAGACGGACAGGTCGAACACACACACACACACACACACACGCACGCACAAGCGCACACATACACACACACACAGGAAAAATATGTTCTTTTTTAAAATTAAAGATCTTTATGTACACCAAGAATATTATTTATAGTCACAGTCCCAGTTCAGGTTCTGACCCCTCAGACCCCCCTGACCCCCCTGACCCCCCTGGACCCCCTGACCCCCCTGACCCCTCCCCTCCGCGGTGTCTTGATCTCCGTGATGCAGGTGTCTGGTCCCGGTAATCCGCCCCCTCCCTCCATATGCTGCACCAGGACAAAGGCGAGATTTGTTTGGGCCTGTGCTCCACCCACACAGCTGCAGTGAGGCTTTTGAATGGGGTGGGGGTGGGGGTGAGGGTGGGGGTGAGGGGGGTGAGGGGGGTGAGGGGGGGCAGATTCCTGTTCTGGAAATCTGTTTCACATTTTGTGCTGTAAATAACAGATAGCTGACCTGAGCTCAGTGTGAAACAGCAGAGAGAAGTTAAAGTGCTCACAAATTAAAACACACACACACACACACACACACACACACACACACACACACACACACACACTCACACACACATAAAACAGTTTCCACAGCCTGGATAAATATCAGCATTTCATTAACTTGTTAAAATCGTTTTTATTTCTTCAGGTTCTTCAGGTATCACACGCTGCGTTCAAGTGCCGAGGGAACGCTGGGAAATCTGACTTTCAGTGAATTCATGTGTAATTTCAGAGAGACGTTTTCACTCCTCAACACATCAGCTTCCTGTCTGACGTCACACAGGTTGCATCACTTCCTGCTCGGTCTCCAGCCACGACACTTTAATAAACAGTTAATTAACCTGACGATGAAAACTAATCCAGCTCTCGTCTTTTCCCTCCTTTATTACAAATCAATCAGAGATATTGATCAGCAGGCTCAAACACACAGGAGCAGAAAGCAGCTTCACGTCCAGATGAATTCTGGGTAATCGAACCCGATGCCGTCCTCGGCGCTGCTCACCTCACACGTGTTCAGCGCAGCTTTATTGTTTGTTCCTGGAGAACTGGGACAAGTTCTGACTTTATGACCCACATGTTTAACTAGGTCATAAAGGGAATGAGAGCAGGCCCAGGTCCTGGTGCTGCTGCTGCCTTTCATTTTCTAAGTGTGTGTGTGTGTGTGTGTGTGGGGGGGGGGGGGTTGTGACTCAGACTGGAAACGTCCTGGTCCCAGTCCAAACCAAAAGACACCCATTAAAATGTTGATGAAGCAAGTCTTTGTCCTGTGAAATCCCCACGTCTCAGAAATGTAATTTAGCTGTGTTTTCTTCTAAGTATAAACACACTCATACTGGAGAATTTCATGTATAAATACACTCATACTGTAGGATTTCATGTATAAATACACTCATACTGGGGGCTTTCATGTCCTGTGACTGAACTTTAAAAAGATGTTGATGTGATGTTTGTCTTCTTCTTCTTCACGCCGCTCATTTCGCTTCCGAGCGGAACTTGAAGGTCACGTCAGTCAACGACCTCCGGAGAACACATGGAGAGAGAACGGAGGAACCTCAGCTCATCGTGGAACGTTTTCATGGAACAGCAGAACCGACAGAAATCAATCAGAACTCTGTGGATCCACTGATCAGAAGCTTCAGCTCTCCACAGTCTTCACATGGTTTTATTTCTTTTAAACGTATGAACCGTTTCTTTTAGTTTCTGTGAATTAACACTGCAGCACACACACACACACACACACACACACACACACACACTCTGCTGTGTGTGTCCAAACCATTTTGTACTGGCAGCATCTGGACTGGGATCTTGTCCAAAAATAAGACAGTTTGTCCCAAAATAAACATCTGGGACAAACCCTTCGCCTGGAGTTCTGTGACAGATTCAGATCCTGGATCAGGACCAAGTGCAGAGCGGAGCCTGATGAAGACTAAAGGACACATAATCAATGTCAGACGGGCGGTTCTACATGGGAGGGGGGTCCACCAGACCAACCATGGAGTTAAATCTGATCCCTGCTGATTGGTCGGGTCAGGAGGACACAGTGTTCCATTTACAGGCACACACACTCACACACACACACGCACACACAGTCATGAACTGATTATCAAATCAGAGGGAACGTGTTAATTACTCATAAATCTGTGAATGTGACCAGAGTGTTTGGGCTGCCAGGACCGGCTGCAACCAACCTCCGTCCTGTGATCATGTGACTGCAGCCTGCAGTGTGTGTGTGTGTGTGTGTGTGTGTGTGGGATCTGTTGATACCTTCAGCGGTTGTCTTCCTCGGTAACATTGGGTCAGATTGTGTTTTGGAAAGGTCCCGTTCAATCCTGCTAAAGCTGTCTTCTGCCTCCGTACGTTCCTCCGGCCACCGCTGCCAATCTGCTTATCGGCTCACCCCCCTGCCGGGAACATTACGTTTGGAACAGCCGCCGTGAGAAGTAGTATTTACACCTCCACCCAAAACAACAACAACAACAACAGCACACGGCAGAACGCCTTTATGTAAGAGCTGTGTTGTCCCGGCCCGTTAATCCGACTCTCTGGGTTCGGGAACTCTCACTTCCCGCAGATTATCCCAAAGTGTTTACGGAAAGTGAGCACACAGCTTTCCCTGCACGACTCTGTGAGTCTGTCTGAAGGGGGGGGGTCAAAGGTCAGGCCAGGTTACAGTGGAGAGACGTCCTAGAGACACCCGAGGACACACACTGTGCTCATGTCATAGTTTCAGTCCAAACACAGGTCCAACATGCGTCTCACTGAAGATACAGCTGCTGTACCTTAACACTGTCAACTCCTGGTACTGACCCTGGTACTGAACCTGGTACTGAACCTGGTCCTGAACCTGGTCCTGAACCTGGTACTGAACCTGGTCCTGAACCTGGTCCTGAACCTGGTACTGACCCTGGTACTGACCCTGGTACTGAACCTGGTACTGAACCTGGTCCTGAACCTGGTCCTGAACCTGGTACTGACCCTGGTACCTGCAGACACAGGCCTGAGGTTCCATCAGTAGAACCAGTGACCTCGACCTCACAACTGAAACACAGTCTGAACCCCCCACAGTGAAGTGTGTGACTAAACCTGAATCACAGACTGTGTGTGAACACCCCGGTGTGTGTAGCGCAGCCAACCTCGTTTCTCCATGCAGAACCATCTCTGTTAAAGCTACAGATTGGAGCTCAGGCATGTCTGAACCCTCTCAGGTAACTCACCTGAGAGCACATTCCTAAACTAAAACAAGACAAAACAAACATTTACTGGGGGAAGCACAAAACTCAGAGTGAAGAAATGTGATGAGTGAAATGAGCCACAGACTCACAACACTGACTTTTACATAGAGAACGGCATCGTCTGCAAACAGCTGCACGTAAGACACCTTCTGTAAAAAGGTGCCAAAAAAATAAAGGTGTTATATTTATTAAACCAAGTAAAATACAGTTCATAAAAATGAGGGGGGGTCAGATCTTTCATGGGCTGGTGTGGGTACCTGATGAAGCCCCGCCTCTTTCATCATCAGCTGATTAAACCTGAGATTTCTAACACCAAATAGTGGAAACTACGGTTTCTGACATTACAACGAAGGCTTGTCGTCATTCCATAATGAGATTCCAACATGTGTGAAGCTTCATCAGGATTTTCTGGACGGACTTCTCGGAAAAATCACTTAAACCGAACTCTCCTGCGCACGTCGGAGCGTTACAGGCAGAATTACCGATGAAGTGATGAAGGCTTGTTTATTTCCACCACAAGCAGGATTCGTCGGTGGGAAGCGCAGCGTCACAAAGACAGAAAGCAGTTAAATGAAAAACCTGCTGCAGGTTAATGATTGTTTGTCACGGGGGAAATCGTTTTCACAGAAGCTGCGAACTAAATCTTGACCTTTCGTCCCACGACAGACAAAAACACTGTGAGCAGCCGGGTAAATAACCAGGCGGTCCAAGAACAGGATTGTGTTTTGGGACAGGTTTACTGTCTCAGTCATGGACACTAATGGGTTCAGGATCAGAGGCTTTGAGGCTCAGGTGGTGCCAGCAGGCCCGTGACCGCTCAGATTAACTGTTGAGTAATCTGGCAGAAGGAGTCCTCCATTTACTGTCCCAGTGATTCCAGCAGGACGACACCCTCGGTTACGACAGGAGGGTCAGTACTGGTTCAGGTCTGAGAGGGACCTGGGTCTGATCCTTCAGGTGGAGGAGCAGGAGGAAGGCTGAAGGTTAATGAGGACGTCAACTACAAACTCCGTTTTCATTATTTTAAATCTCCCTCACACAATAAAGAAATGTGCTTTTTCACAGATTTCACTGAAACATTCGGTTGGTGTTAAAATCAGATTTCAGCTCTGACGACTTTTTCTTCTGTAAATAAAAACATTCACAAAGTGACGGAACTCGAACTGTTTGGATTTGTGAGTCGTCCAGTTTCAGGTGGGAACCAGACGTTCCTCTTTGTTTTACACGACCCGTCTCCCCTCACGGTCTCTCAACTCTCGACTGTTGAATCCACATGTGCGGAACGACCGAACCTGTCGTTTTTCTGTTTGGTTCATTTCCTGTTTTATTTTGATAGTCATTTCCTGGTGTTGTTTTACTTCCTGTAGCTGATGGTCTGCCTCGCCCTGCTTTGCTCCACCAGCTTGTCTCGTGGTTTCACCTTTTTAACCAACAGATCTTTAAAATCCTCGTCCTCCTTCCGTCCCGTCTCAGCCCGGAGCAGTTTAACTCGAGCTCGCACAGACAACACGTTGTTTACCACTGAAGCACTAATTGACAAACGAAGCGTGCGCTGCGAGGTATTTTTGCTCGTTTGCTGCGGACGTTTGGACGGCGTCGGGCCGGATTGTGTCCTCGCGTCACGCCACCCTCTAATGAGAGCGTAAACACTGATCCTGAAGCAGCACCTCCACCTCCACAAAGAGAGCATTCTTCGGCCGGAGCAGGAAGTTGACTTTGCATTGTGACTGAGTGCTGACTGCCCCCCCTTCACATGTTCAGCCACAATATGTGTGCATTGTCCTGCGGAGGAAAACAGCAGAAACCAGGTCAGAGTGTTCAGATCCAAACAGGACCACCGCGACCCCCCCATCTTCATCGTCACGCTCAGATCAGCTGGGACGGTCTCCTCCTGTGACCAATGAGTTCAACGCTAGAAGACATGTGGACCTCAGAAACCTCCAGCAGTCACATGTTTAACCCTTAACATGTCTAACACACACACACCCCTTCTCCTACCTAATGAGGATGAGGAGCAGGTGTGTGTTCAGGTGCAGCTCATGTGTGAGTTGCTGAAATAATGATTCGACTCTTTGCAGCGCGGCCGTTCTTGCACCTGTTCGGTCATGTGACTCTTTGACGGCGAATTAAACTGTGTCAACAGTAACTTAACACACAGTTTACACCTGAAACCGGATCCGTATGAGACTCGAACAGTTTCCTGGTACCGGTCCAGGGTTCGTGTGAATCGTGATGTATGGAATTCTAATGAGGGAGTTAATCTGGGAGGTCAGACATCAACGTCCAAACAGGAGGTTCTGTTCTGGAGAGAGATGAATTATAATAATCCACTTTAATTTCACAGCGGGATATAATCTCCTTATGTTTGAGTTAAACTGTCTGAGCCGGATTTGTCCAAGTCATCTGATCGGTCCACGAAGACGAGCACAAGAATGGACACGACGAAGAACGTGGGACTGAGCAGATCCGGTTTCAGTTAATGTCGAGAGGAACCGTTAATTCATCTGCAAACACATGAGCGAACTCATAAAACTGTTCCAGTTTATGGTTCCGCTCAAACCCAGACCTCACAGAACCTGGTCCTGCTTCAGGAAAGATCCCAGTTCAGGTCCAGGTTCTCTGAAGTGCGTGTTTGAGTGTTTGAGGGTTCTGCTGCTGGTTGGTACCAGAGACACAAACCTGTTCAGGTTCTCCAGAGAACCAGGTGTTTCAGCTGATTTTGTATCTGATTTTACTAAATGATCCTTTGTGTGTGTGTGTGTGATTACGATGGTGTTCACACCTTTCAAGTGTTTCAAACGTTTCAGGCGTTTCAGGTTTTTCAACCCTTTCATGTGTTTCAAGTTTTCCTGGTTTTTCAGAAGTTTCAGGTTTTTCAACCCTTTCATGTGTTTCAAGTTTTCCTGGTTTTTCAGAAGTTTCAGGTGTTTCAAGTGTTTCAGACATTTCATGTTCTTCAGACATTCCAGATGTTTCAAGTGTTTCAGATGTTTCATATGTTTCAGATGTTTCATGTGTTTCAGGTGTTTCAGGTGTTTCAGATGTTTCATGTGTTTCAGACATTTTGTGTGTTTCAGGTGTTTCAGACGTTTCAGATGTTTCATGTGTTTCAGACATTTCGTGTGTTTCAGACATTTCGTGTGTTTCAGGTGTTTCAGATGTTTCAGATGTTTCAGGTGTTTCAGGTGTTTGAGATGTTTGAGATGTTTCATGTGTTTCAGGTGTCACCACTTCATGGTGAATGTATTTACCTCATGACACATAAACTGGATCAGGTTCTAACAGAAGTCACGCTGGAACCAGGTCCCCTTCGAGACCTCAGGTGTGAAACCTCAAGCTTGAACCGTTTCACTGGTTCCCGTGGTAACAAGCTAGAGTGGCCCCCCCTCGGTGGAAATCCTTGACACACTAACCTCAATCTGCAGCGCCATTGTTCACTGTGTGCTGCTAAGTAGACCGGACCAGAGGCCCTGCGTGCAGAGCTGGTGGTCACATGACCCAGACACCCCCACCACGCTGTCCCCCCTCTGTCCCGTCCCTGTCCACGTTTAGTTTCTGCTCAGGAAACCGGCGTGGGGACAATTGATCGCTGATGATAATCTAATTACCTGTAGTAATCCGAAATGTAATGATCAATATTCAACTGTTTACCTCGCAATTAACTTAAAGACACAATGTCCCACTGTGATAAACTACGAAGAATCTAGGTCACGTAAACAAAATGTTTCGCTGTGAGGCATGCTGGGTAATGTAGTCTGCCATGGACAGTCTATGACAAAGTGTAAAGGAAGCAGAGGATCCTGATTCCTGTATTTCAGGTGAATCCAGGTGACATACCTGCACCGCTGAGACTCAAGGTGAGACAATCACGTTCTGAGAAACTTAAGACCAACCAGTGATGGCAGGTGAAGAGTGGATCACAGGTCTGAGCACCTGGTGAGAGGACGATCAGGTGAGAACAGGTGTGGGCAGGGCCGGAGCCGAGGTGGAGCGTCTTCACATCATTGTGGTTTCAGCTAAACATTAAAACACGTGTCACGTCCGTGTCGATTTTTCCTGATCAAGAGAACACATGGAGATACGACACCGGAGAGGGGGGGGTGGTTCTGGGTTCTGTCGTCACCCTCCGCGGTCGGGTCCCGTCGGGTCGTGTCCGTGGCCTCGGCTGCCCCCCGCCCACGCTGCGAGACTCTGAGATCTGAAACTCTGCGGCGGCCAACATGTGCACCACAACAAACGGCCAACAGTGTCACGCTCTGTATTTAGGCAGTTCTCCGAAACCCGGCACACTGGATTCTTGGAGCGGCCGGCCGACTGAAGATGCGGCGCCGGGTGCCAGCCGGCTCTTGGCTCAGAGACGCCGGCCCGTAATGGCCGCTTTGATTCAGAGCCGGAGGCATGTTTGGCTCGACGAGCTGCAATCAGACCCAGCTCGAGCAGAAATGTTTTTCTGGATGTGTGAGGTCTGCGGTGGGACGAGTTCGTCAGGGGAGGACAGAAAGACCCCGCAAGAGGACCTCTGTTACGTCAGAGCTGGTGGTTGTAGGGGCCGACGGTGCATACAGCTTTCATTTCCTTCTGTCGCGTCTGAATTATCACGAGTGATTAACGTAAGCTGTGCTCGCTCATCGAGCCGATGTGGATTTACCTTTTCCCAAACGATACCAGCGCCACGCTCCCAGGAGACCAGGGGAAGGACGCAGAGAATGAAGACGAGGGACGAAGAGACGAGTGAAGTGAGACAAGAGGAGACACGTCTCCCCTCTGTCATCACTGGACGAGCTATCCTCAGGACACTTCTGCTGGAGCGTCTCAGAGAGACAAGACCGAGGTTCTCCAGGTGACATCCCACCGGCGTTCAGATGGTTCTGGTGGACAACATTAAATCTGGGAGCAGAAAGAAAAGAAGACAGATGTTCACATTACTGTGAAGGAACGTTTCAACTGTGGGACCATGTCCAGACAACCAACATGTCCCCCTTCTCTAACTCAGAGACACCAGACCCCAGTGTGTATCCATGATCTCTGGGGACGTCGATCACATGACGCCGGACAATAATCTTCACTCAGTCTGAGAGCTACAGACAGAGGATGGACCTCAGGACATGTTAGAGACGAGAGGACGTATTAAAGACCTGGGGCGAGTTAGACTAGTAACCCAGGTGGTCTCTGGTCCAGGTGGGGGCATCTTTCGTGACATGTCTTACTTTTGCAGAACATCCACCAGGTTCTTTAGAGATCATCGGGGTTTATCTCCAGAGAAGCAGATGTTCGTGAAAGTGACCTGACAGCCGAGTACCTGCCGGTCCGGTTCCCGTGCCGTGTCTCGTCTTTAATCTGGCGGGTGTGGGGTGGGGGGGGGGTCACCAGTGGAGCTAATCTGGGACACGTGAGGAGCAGCTCCTGGGGCTGTGGGAATGCGTCTGGGATTAAGGGAACGGGGTCGGAGCTGCAGTGACTGTTGGCGGTCATCGTGTCAGACAGGTGAGCAGGCCAGGCCCGGCGAGTCCGACAGGTGAGGCCGCGCGCCACTGACCCGACCCCTCCGTCCCTCGGGGTGCACTGTACTAATGTTACAGTCGCCATGGCGACGCTGTGGTGTCTGTGTGTGGGTATGGGGGGGCAGGTGAACAGGTGACGACCCGTGACAGTGCTGGACGAGGTTCTAGCTGCCCAGAGAGAACAAGTGGTTCTGACTGGTCCAGAAGATAAGAACTAATTATTGATTAATCAGTAATAGTCAGTGTGTGTGCGTGTGTGTGTGTGTGTGTGTGTGTGTGTGTGTGTGTGTGTGTGTGTGTGTGTGTGAAGGCTGCAGATTACATGCAGGGCTGCAGCCTGTAGTCCCGCCCCCTGCAGCTCTCCTCTATATATACAGTGAAACAGAGAAGCAGAGACGAGCTCCGCTCGGACCAGAGAGTGTGTGTGTGTGTGTGTGTGTGTGTGCAGCAGAGAGGGAGAGCGGTGGAGAGACACACAGTGTGACTGAGGGAGAGTCGGTTCAGATCAGAAGACAGAGACAGAGACAGGGACAGAGACAGACAGGTGAACCAGGTGACTCAGGTGACTCAGGTGACTCAGGTGACCCGGGCCATCCCTCCTCTGGTCATGGATGATTACACTCTTCCCTTCTGGATTTACCTGGCCGTCGTGACCGTGTTTGTCGGCGGGGCCATGAAGAAGATTTTGGCGTGCCACCTGAGCGCCGCCCCGACGCTGGTGGCCTGGCTGGGGGCCACCGTGCTGGTGGAGCGGCTGTGGGCGTTCTGCCTGCCGGCGGTGCTGGTTCTGGTGCTGCTCGGCCTCGCCTGCTGCCTCTACTCTGCCGCCGGGACCGGCCCGCCGCTGCCCGCCCTGCCCGCCCGGGGCAAAGCCGTCTTCATCACAGGTGAGTGAAGGCTCTTCCCGCTCGCTCAGGTGCGTGGGCGATCGTCAGCAGAAGTAAAACGGTGCGTTCCCATTTAGTTTGGATCTAGTTTCAATCTGGATCAAGATCCAGATCGAGTATTTCAGCCGGATGCTTAACATGTGCGTCGGATCTGGATTCACGGGTCGAGAACGTCTGCACGTGGTTTTAGATCCTCCAGCTGCTGTGACATCAGGAAAAGCAACTTGTTTTACCTGGGAAATTCCTGGGAACTACATGATCGCACTTTGACAAAATACCGTGGAAGACGCCATCGTGGCGTCGAACGTCCGATCGGGAGTTTTTTGGGGAAAGGTGAGAAGACTGAAGATAGACGTGAACGTTTAGGGAACGCAGAGCGAGCAGAAGTTCTGCAGGGAACCAGGCTGCAACAGGAGACGAGATCTTTGTGTGAGTGTAAACCATCAGAGTTACAAACCATTGTATCTGTGTGTGTGTGTGTGTGTGTGTGTGAGTCACGGGGAATAAACTTAAGGAACAATAGATGCCGGGGGGGGTTCATCTAACAATAACAGTGAACCTGCTGTGTTCACGGGTTACTGAGTGTTCTCGTCCCACTTTCTGTCATCTGATATGAACCTAAAAGGACTGATCAGATTATGGACCTGTGTGTGTGTGTGTGTGTGTGTCGGTCTCCATGCAGCTGGCTCCGGGCCCTTTGTGTTAATGAGATAATCAGATCTGCAGATTAATGAGACTGATTGATAACACCACACTCTTTGTGTCACGCCTTCGTAATCTGCGCACAAAGAGCCGCTCCATCGCCATGGAGACGGCTCGAAGAACGCCCACGACATCTGCCAAAAATCAAATCAACAATCAATAATCAATAAAACAGAGACAATGTCCTCTCCATGTGTGTGGGGGGGGCTTCAACCCTTCATCTTTATCATGACAACACAGTTTGTAAGTTAACACAATCACGCATCAACTCCACGTTTGACTGTTTCACCTCTGATGATGATGATAATGATGATGATGATGATGAGGATGATGATGATGATGATGAGGATGATGATGATGATGATGATGGTGATGATGATGATGATGATGATGATGATGATGATGATGATGATGCCTGTGGGGGGGCACTGACCCATAGAGGGAACAAACCTTAATGTTCTACCACAGATGAATGTTTGAAGCAGTTTACTGCACCGCTGACCAACTGAAACAAAAACACGTGGGAACGAGCCAGAACATTTCAGACTTTGACCCCCCCACCCCCGCCCCCACCCAACCCATCCCCACCCCACCCCCCACCCCCCCACATAGGAAGGACCCTCCTTTCATCTCAAGGAAATGAATCCAGGTTAAAGCACCAGTGTGATAAACGTTGGGGAGGGACAGAGCTTCACCCCCCCAGCTCACTCCTGCCAACCTCCTGTTTTGATTAAACTGTTTCTGATCAGACCCGGTTCAGGTTCAGGTTCAGGTTCAGGTTCAGGTCCTGGTCCGGTTCAGCACATCCTGTCTCTGTCTGCCGTCGTGGGTCAGACTGAAACACAGCTTGGACGTTCATGCTCCCCCAGGATGAACCGTATGATGAGGACCCTCTTGCATCGCCTCGGTCTGGACGCCGTCCCGCCTCCATGGTCCAGCGAACACCGGCTTTGATGGAGATTTAGACCTGGTCCCGGGCCCAGAATCAATCAACAGCTAATTCTCAGTTCAAAGCTGCTAAAGGCGCGGGGGGGTAAACCCTTACAAAGCTAAGTGGCCCACACTGAGCCACGTTCTTTGAAGGTCCAGTCTGAAGGACTGGAGTCACAGGGCTTGCTGACCGGGTACCCGTAAGTGCTCCATTGGTCCCACCCATGTTTGGACATCTGCAGCATGTTCAGTGGTGAATCAGAACTGTCCTTTCACAAACACCTTGACCTGATGATGGACAACAGAATCTGGTCCAGATTCAGACCTCTGGTCCAGATCCACTACCCTGCAACAGTCCCTTCTTTCCTTCCCTTTGTTTTCTGTCATTCCTTCTTCTTCTTCTTCTTCTTCTTCTTCCCATTTCCCTGGTTTCTCTGTGTTGTCTTATTGTCTTATTCCAGCCATCAGGACTCTTCCCCCCCATCCAGTTCCAGGTTTATGTAAACACAGGACTGATCTGATTGTTGACGAGTTCACTGTGTTCCTCTCATCGTACGAGCTTCCCCTCCCTCAGCGTGGTGTCTCCAGACATGTTTGCTGGAGGGCTGTCGATGCTTGTTGTTAAGGTCTGAGTTAATTAGAGGTTTCTTTGTTTCCTGTCACATGACCTCTGCTCACAGTTGGATGTTTTGTTCCTGTCCAGTTTCCAAGTGATGAAGCAATGCCAGTGTTCACCCTGTCTTCTCAGGGAAAATCATTTTTTCTTTGTGCAACAGGCGAAAACATGAAAACGTTGCTCAATGTTTGGGCATAAACTATGTGGAGGCCCCCTGAGCACCACGGGGGGGGGGCTTCAACATTCACAGATCTGAAATCAGCTGTAACCTCTTCTTCTCTTTGTTCTTTATCCATTCCCCGGGTCTGACATCCTGTGACACAGAACCTCTAAAATCATGGACACCAAGAACATGAAACCAGAAAATGTCCACAGGGACCCTTTGAACTTCTGGAAGAAACCTCATCCAGATTTTTTAGGGATTTAAGGGGATTATGTCAAGATGTAACAGATAGATAAGGATTATCAGAACCCTTACAAGAACATTTAAAACATGTTCATGAACAATTTCAGACTCCTCATGAACGATCACAGAGTTTTTAGGTAGTAGTAGACCCTGCTAAAAAAGCTTGTCAGCACACGTGGAACCTCACCAGGCACCAAGAGAACCTTTTCAAGGACCGCTTGACCTTTCTCAAATTTCACTTGAACTTCATCAGCAACAGATAAGATCTCCTCAAGGATCCCTATAACATCCTTCTCTTCACAGATCACCAGACTATCAGCAAGGATCCACATAAATTTTCCGAGAACACCTTGTACCCTCCTGAAGAACACATCCTACCTTGTCAAGGACTTGTACCCATCCAGCCCCACCAGAAGCTCCTCAAAGAAGAAGCTCCTCTGGAGAATCTTTTCAAGAAACATGAAAACCAAACCTTATTTAGAATTAAAGAAGCTTCTCCACAGAACATCACAAAGACACAAAACACTGTAGAAGGATTGTTCCAATGTGTTCGATGATGTGTTGAACTTTCACCTTGAGTCTTAAAACACACCCTATGACACCCAGAACCCATTTAAAGGATAGATAGAGGCTCATCTCAAGGACCCAGTGGAACCCTTGAACACTGTGTGACCTGAACATCCGTCCCTGTTACATTCCTCAGCCGATGATGAAGTTCTCCTCTGACAGCCGTGATTAAGATGAAATGCGACGCCGTGATGACTTCCAGGTGGATGACGAGTCATCGTGACCTCTCAACCTCTCAACGTGCAGCACCCCCCCCCCCGACATGAAACAGGGGCATCTCACGTGCACAAACCACAGCAGAACAAACGCACCTTCACTTTAACCTTAAAGCTGCTGCTGGATCCTCACGTGTGCTTCAGTAAAAGGGAAATCCTCAAGAAATGTACTCGTCAGATTTATCACGTAATTATCGCTGAAGTCCCTGAACCAGAGACACACACTTCTTTACTTTTGTTGGTGTTTCTCTTTAGTTATTGTTCCTGGTTTAAATGCTTTTATTGTGAAGGAAACCCGACCGTGAATAATCTGATCTCTGTACGTGAAGGTGGAGCTGCTGTGTGTAGACGTTGAGGCCTCCACCCAGAGACAGATGTGTGTGTTTGACCTTGTCCGTCTCTGCACACATCCACGTTTATTTCTTAATCTGAGGGTCCCCTCCGGCCCCCCTTACGTAACAGAGTTCCCGCTCGGGGCCGGATCCGTCTCCCGCGGCGCTAACGCCGCCTCGTGCTCCGCTTCACGGAGATAAATCTTCAGCTTTACGAGCCGTTCACGTCGCTGCTTCAGAGAGACAGCTGTGGAAACCCAGGTGGTGCTAGCGGGGTCCGTCTCCGTCCGTCCCCGTGCCTCCCGTCGACTCCCTGCGAGCGGTCGGCGGGATGAAGGAGGTGGGGCGGTGCGGGGTCTCCTCCTCCCGACAGAAACAACACGCCGCCATCGCACGGCATTCAAAACAAAACGGAACCATTTCAGGAAGCAAACGGTGACTTTTGCACACTGATTCGTGTCGGTGCGTTATCTAAATATTGAACACGACCTTTGACCACTTATATGAAAAAAAACAGATGGACCCGAAAGGATGAAGACAAAAAGGTGAATGATGTACACGTGCAACCAGGAGGAGGGTCTGTCATGTGACAGGGGGTCACATGGTAAAGCACGGACAGAACCAGTAACCGCAGGCTCCGTTATCAGCTGTCAAACTGATCACAACAATAAAAGCCAGCTCAGAAACATACGCGAGGGGCTGGTGGAGCAGAGCAGCGGTATTTATTTCTGGAGCCAGCACTCACTCTATCTTCCTCCTCGGGACGGGACTCTGGAAAACCTCCAAGGACATGGAGCGAGGCGGCGAGCCAACGCCTCCACGCCAGCACAACTCTGTCAGACGCCCGCTGCACAAAAGAACAAACGGAACAGAGAGTCCTGCACAGGATCAAGTTGTAGGTGCCGGGACTTCTGGGAAACCGGGGGGCTGGGGGGACCGCGGGGTACGTGACTTATCCAGAGGGACTCTGTGTCCTTCTGGGAAAACATATGTGGATGAATGGCGTCTCTGCACAGAGTCCACTGCAACGGATGTCTCTGCAGATCTGAGCTGCAGAGGATTCATATAAACCAGGGCCACCAGGGGCCGAGCCGACAGACCTGAACCCAGCCTGGACCTCCGAGACCTCCAAGACCCAGTGTCAAGCAAACTCCCAAACAAACACTTCCATTTGTGCATAAAAACACATGTTCTCTCAGCTGTTCTCAGGTGGTTCCTATGAAGAATAAATGCTGATGTGATCCCTCTTTATAATCACATACCGTTACAGTGGGGTCTCCTGTCCACAGGTGAGATTTGTGTCCACCTGCTCATCTGTCGTCTCCATGCACCCACAGGTTGTGACTCTGGGTTCGGCCACGCGACGGCGAAGCGTTTGGATGCTTTGGGCTTCCAGGTGTTCGCCACGGTGCTGGACCTGGCCGGAGACGGAGCCAGAGAGCTGCAGAGGACCTGCTCCCCCAACCTCACCCTCCTCCAGGTGGACATCACCCAGCAGCAGCAGGTTCAACAGGCCCTGCTGGACACCAAGGCCAAGCTGGGCCTCAAAGGTAAAGACCCACCGCTGGACCCTCAGCTCTGAGGGTCTGAGGGTCCCGGTTTGATGGAGCTGGGCTAACAGTTTCCTATGCTTTCAGTCAGAGTCGTGGTCATCGTCCCAGGAGATGTCTGGAACAGGAAACAGAGGTTTTAACTGAAGGTGTAGTGAAGGTTCAGGACGTCTGTGAGACGCTGTGATGACTGAGAATCAGGGGGGCAAGTTTGTCGTGGGCAGGTGACCTCACACAGGTTGGACCCAGTTCTTAGGGAGCTGGACTGTTTGGGTTCTGAAGGTTCTGCTGTTGTTGTGGGTTCTCCTCGGTGTATGTTCTCTCAGTGTTTGGATTATGTGGTGAGATTGTTCTGCGGTTTTCTAGGAAATCTCTGAACTGTCGAACAAAAAAGTCAAAACAGTGTGAATTGATGTGAGTGTGTGTCTGTGTGTGAGGGTGAGTGTGTGTGTCTGTGTCTGTGAGTGAGTGTGTGTGTCTGTGTGTGTGTGTGTGTGTGTGTGTGTGTGTGTGTGTGTGTTGGGGGGCTGTCTCATGTTTCACATACAGAAACCAGAGACGTCTCCTGCGTCCGTCTGTGATTGGCTCAGACCTGCAGCTTCCACTGGCTTCACCTCCAAGTCATTTAAGGATACACAGTGTGTGTGTGTGTGTGTGTGTGTGTGATAAAAGAACTGAAAGGAAAGGTCACTAACACACACTCCCATGTACTCCGTGTGTGTGTTTCTGAGACTCGCACAAGCACGAGCTTGCACAAAGTCAACACATTTAGTTTTGTTGACTTTGTGCGTTAGTTGAAAGGATTGTGGGTCAGCTGACTCACAGGAGGGAGAGAGTGAAACTAAACTGTTACTGCAGTAACACTGTAATTCTACTCCATCGCAAGTAAAAGTACACAGGCATACTGTACAGGAGGACGTGAGGACATGAACATGTTATCATCTCCCTGTCTCTCATCGTTTTAATCTGTGTGTGTGTGCGTGTGTGTGTGTGTGTGTATGTGTGTGTGTGTGTGTGTGTGTGTGTGTGTGTGTGTGTGTGTGTGTGTGTGTGTGTGTGTGTGTGTGTGTGTGTGTGTGTGTGTGTGTGTGTGTGTGTGTGTGTGTGTGTGTGTGTGTGTGTGTGTGTGTGTGTGTGTGTGTGTGTGTGTGTGTGTGTGTGTGTGTGTGTGTGTGTGTGTGTGTGTGTGTGTGTGTGTGTGTGTGTGTGTGTGTGTGTGTGTGTGTGTGTGTGTGTGTGTGTGTGTCGCAGGTCTGTGGGGGCTGGTCAACAACGCCGGCGTGTGTGTGAACTTCGGAGACGCCGAGTTGACCCTCATGTCCAACTTCCGCGGCTGCATGGAGGTCAACTTCTTTGGCACCGTGAGCGTCACCAAGAGCTTCCTGCCGCTGCTGCGCCAGGCCAGAGGCCGCATCGTCACCATCTCCAGCCCGGCCGGTGTGTGTCTGACACACACGCACACAGACGCACACACACGTGCACACACACACACACACACACACACAGTGATAAATCTTAATTAAATGTGCCAGAGCAGCTGAACCACAGATGAAATGACTGCTGCCTCCAAACCAAACAAACAGAGCTCGTCTGTGTGTGTGTCTGCGTGTGCGTCTGTGTGTGCGTCTGTTTGTCGTCTGGCCAAAGCATCGCAGCGACACCCGATCGATCACACGGCCCCTCCCGACGCAATCGGCGCGCTCAGCAGATTCCACGGCCGCCTGCAGGGTCGATTAGCGCAGATTGTGCGGTTCGTACAAACGCGTGGTCGAGAGGAGGCGACAAACACAACGCACAGTGAAACGATGACTCGCAAACACACACGTCACACAGACGCACAACGCTGGTGATTTACAATCCCACTGAGGCAGATCTAATCTGACTTTGAGCCACATCTCAGGGTCTTCATCAGTGGACGGAGTTTGCTGAGCTGACTCGCTTGTGATTGGCCGGCCTCGGTGTGATGTCATGACGTTACCTGTGTTTCCAGGTGACCAGCCGTTCCCGTGTCTCTCGGCGTACGGAGCGTCCAAAGCGGCTCTCAACCTCTTCGTCAACACCCTGAGACACGAGCTGGAGCCCTGGGGGGTCGGAGTGTCCACCGTCCTGCCGTCATCCTACAAGACAGGTGGCGCACAAACGCACAAACGCACACACACACACACACACACACACACACACACACACACACACACACACACACACACACACAGGCACAGGCACACAGGCGCTGAGGTGAGAGCGTACGAGCGGCCGATCGGATCCTTATTGATCCCGATCAAGAAATGTCACACAGACCGTGTTGTTGTTGTGTCGAGCGCCGCTCAACAACAGTTGTGTGAAAAAACAGAAACAAAAACAACAATTTAAACTCGAGGCGTCGCCGAAAGACGAACAAAGTTAATGCGTGCGTGACGTCGACTGAGCCGCGCTGCGTGGCGCCTGATTGGTTGGAGCTCCGCAGGTGTAAACAGCGAGCTCGGGACACTTTATCCTCCTGTTCTCGCTCTAATCCCGAAGGAACAGGTTTGTATTTAACTCTAATCCCGCGGCTCGTTTGGCCGGCGGCCCGCGGAGTCCGTGAACTCTGCGCCGGTTCCGTCTGTTTACTCTAAATGTGATCCAACATGTGGTTCTCCGCTCCGCGGGAACATTTGCTGGCGGCGTCTCCCGGACGGTTACATACTGAACACTTTACCAGGCTGCCCAGGTGCATCATGGGAGATGTAGGATCCAGGGTTTTTCCTCCTCTGCCGCTCTGTTAGCCTCTAAGTACAAACATTACATTTCAATCGCCAACGCGTTACACCGCCTCAACCGACGGCGTCGCTTTGACGGGGCTGTTGCCGTGGTAACACGCCTCCCATCCCCGCAGGTCAGTCCAGTAACCACGCCTACTGGGAGCGCCAGCACAAGCACCTGCTGCAGAGCCTGTCCCCGGCGCTGCTCGAGGAGTACGGCGAGGACTACGTGACCGAGACCAAGGAGCTGTTCCACAGCCACGCCCGCCGGGCCAACCCCGACCTCAGCCCCGTCGTCGACGCCATCGTCCGGGCGCTGCTGGCGCCGCAGCCTCGGCCGCGCTACTTCGCGGGGCCCGGCGTGGGCCTCATGTACTTCATCCACAGCTACTGCCCCTTCAGCCTCAGCAACCGCTTCCTGCAGAAGCTCTTCATGAAGAAGACGCTGATGCCCCGAGCTCTGAGGAAGCAGTCGAGCCTGGACCTGAGCCTCAGCCTCCACAACAACAACAACAACAACAACAACAACAACAACAACAACAACAACGAGGAGAAGCTGCTGTGAGGCGCGGGAACATCCTGCGGCGGTAGAGGACCACTTCTGTTTCCTGTCCTTTGTTAGGTGATGTTTCAAACTGGTGAAGGGATCATAGTGACGCACCAAACCGGTTTCTGTTCGGCTCTGGTGTCCGGCCCGTCCGCGGGGATCAGCCGTTCTGTTCGCACTGACTTCACGTGCCTTCGTCACACGGGGTCCGAACAAAAAACACAACGCACTGATTTACACACTTTTACCCAGCATCCTCAGACACGCGGTGACATCGTCAGCCCGACAGCACCGGTCCGACTCCCGCTGCTGGCTCTGGCCCAGACCCGGTCCAGCTGCTGCTGCTAACTGGAGCCGACCGTCACCAAAGTTCACGCACAAAACGAGCCGGACCAGTCTGTCTGATTTGCCCGCGAGTCCGTCCGGTCCCTGAACAGGTACACAGAGGGGGTCGGCAAAAACCGACCCGCCAGCGCCTGACCCGGTTTGACCAAGACTTTCTGGTCATGGGGTCAGAGTGTAATGTGACTCTGAGTCACAGATTATTTAGTTTGTACTCATACGTTTGCTTGTGAAAGACTCGAGCTCCAATCCTTGGTTTCCTCTTAGAGCGCGTACGACAGATCGGATCAGAACCGGATCCGTCCAGTCTGTTTGCAGACGAGCGTCGGGTTCTGAAACGTTCACCACGGTCCATTAAAAACAACAACAACAACACTTGAACCTCGCTTTGTGGCTGACGGTCACGACGGTCGCTCCGCTCTTCGTCGACCTGTTGAACCGAGTTTTCTCACCTCAGCTTCATCGAAGTCGTTAAAGCCGCTCGCTGTGGGCTGATGATGTCACCTCGTTCCTCACGTCCGTCCACGTTTCCACATCTGTGAAGATGACGTGTTTTTATTTACATGTTTGTTTCTCTGAATCATTTTCATTTTTTACTGAAACACACTGACTTATTCTTCTTATTTTTTTCGGGGTCAGGCCTAACTTCCTGTATGGAATCAGAACTTTTTAAATATCAAATAAAACTCATTGAGGTTTTTGGATTGGATTAAATCAGGATTAAATCAGGATTGAGTCAGGATTATATCAGGAGTGAGTCAGGATTAAATCAGGATTAAATCAGGATTATGCCAGGATTATGTCAGGATTAAATCAGGATTACATCAGGATTAAATCAGGATTAAGTCTGAATTAAATCAGGATTACATCAGGACTGAGAAAGGACTAAATCAGGTTTGAGTCAGGATTAAATCGGTCAACATTCAAGAAGTCAAGCTTTAATCAGATCATGTGATCATGTGATCATGTGACCCATCCGTTGAACCAGGTAGCAGTTTCACTTGTGTCTACGCTACATCAGAAAGTAACATTTCGTTTCCCTTCATCTTCCTCGTTCCTGTTTGATGATTAAACGTTCGTAGCCTTCAAACCTCCGCTTCACCTCCACGTATTCCAGATGGAGGTTCTTACAGGTCAGGTCTATTTATTGTGCTGTAGATACGAGTCCTCCAACACCTTTACATCATGTCTGAGGTCAGTCGTCGTGTTTCAGCCACATTCTGTTTTTGAATCAAACTATTTATGAAGTTTGTTTTTTCTTTTATCACTTAAACGGTGGTTTTTCTACTAAAATGTGAAAAATGTAAAATATGATGTAAAATGTTCACGTGGTGCTTTCGTAGAAATAAAGTCAATTTTTCAGACTCTCTGGTGTTTGAGTCCGACCACCGACCAATCAGATCGCAGGAAACCGGGCGTCGCTGTACAGGATCCTGACAGGGACAAAAGGGTTTAGTTATTTTTATGGACCAGTGGTTCCAGGTGAACTGAATCCTGACAGTCCTCAGGTCCAGGTCTCACACAGGGACTCTGTACCTGGATCTGGTTTTGACACCTGAACAGGTTTCAGTTTGTGTGAGGTTGTTATTATTTGATTGGACTGTGGGCTTATAGATCAATACACTTGACCAACGCCACGTGATTCCTTGAAAGTTCCGACTGTGCTTTTTCCCTGTGAGAGAAAACTGGGACACCGTAAACCAGGAGCTGGTTCTGGTTCTGGTTTGGATCCAGCTGCAGACCGATGTCGTTCTCCCTGCGCGTAACGAAGGCATGAAACACATGTTGCCACAAACCACAACACAACACACAGCGGAGAAACTTCCTGATGACTGTGACGACCGCGGCCCCACCTGGACCCCAGCCGAGACCCGCGGGCCACACAAGCCCGGGCTGACGCAGTACTTGACTAAGAGTACTTAATTACCTTCCACCCTCGCCGTGTACTCACAGTACTTGTTCCAGGAATTTCCTCAGTTTCTGTGGCTCAGCAGATTTGACAGTGCGTTTGTAATCGGGTTCTGCTGAAGGGAACAGGTGCGTGTCCTCATGTGGACTCATGTGGACTGCGGTGGACCCGGTCCAGTGGCAGCTGGGTCAGTGGGTTGAGCTGCAGCGAAGCCACCGCAGGACAAACCGCGACCGTTTGCTCTGGCGAAGAGGAGGCCGAGGAAATCCGGCTCGTTTCCATCGGGACCGGGGGGGGGGTCCAAATGTTCCCCCCCGATTAAAACACATGGTGTGTGCGGGGGCCTGGACCCCCCCCCGTCCAAACCCCCGACCCCCCCGACCCCCCAGCAGCCACCCTCAGCCAACTGATGGAAATTACTTGCATTGTTCAAAGCTCAGTGGGATCCCAGCTGGCCGCGCCGCACACTTTAATTCCCCCTCACACTCAACAAGAAACACACAAATCCCCACACAGCACTTTAATTTACTATCACCCCCCCCACACACACACACAGACATACACACACACACACACAGACACACACACACACACACACACACACACAGACACACACGCCTTTCTCTCGCCTTATTTGACCTGTTTCTCAACGATCCATGTCGAGGAAAGAACCCGATGATGTTTTAATCCAACAGTTTCCTGTGAGTGAGTGAGTGAATGAACGAGTGAGTGAGTGAATGAGTAAGTGAATGAGTGAGTGAGTGAACGAGTGAGTGGGTGAGTGAATGAATAATGAGTGAACAAGTGAATGAGTGAGTGAGTGAGTGAATGAGTGAGTGAGTAAGTGAGTGAGTGAATGAATGAGTGAGTGAACAAGTGAATGAGTGAGTGAACAAGTGAGTGAGTAAGTAAACGAGTGAATGAGTGAGTGAACGAGTGAGTGAGTAAGTGAACGAGTGAATGAATGAGTGAGTGAACGAGTGAGTGGGTGAGTGAATGAATGAGTGAGTGAACAAGTGAATGAGTGAGTGAACGAGTGAGTGAGTGAGTGAGAAAAGCGCCGCCTGCAGCTGCACGCAGCGCATTTGTTTAAACGTCGTGACTGTGAGCGATTGTGACGGCGTCCTCTCCACCAGGTCCGCAGAGTGTCGAGGACAAGCTCGTGACCTTTGACCTTTCTGTCCATTTCCTTCTGACCTATGAAATGTTCTTCTTGTTGATAAATCACCAGGAACATGTGGTGTGTTCCACGTTTTATGACGACTTAATAAAATGAAGGGCAAAGTGTTGATGAGACGAGTTAAAAACATAAAGACGCAGATAACGACATAATTTAGTGAATATAAGAAACTAGGTGAGGGAACGTTCTTTAAGGTTCCACCGAGATTTGAACTCGGATCACTGGATTCAGAGTCCAGAGTGCTAACCATTACACCATGGAACCACGAGACCCCTGGTTCTCCACAGGGTTCTTGAGCCACACTGCCCTCTGCTGGCTGGACCAGGACATTACCTGAGGAGTCACCTGACCACAGACTGTGTGATGGGGGGAGGTGGGGTGTGGTGTCCTGCGATTGGACCGTTCTGGGGGGGGCAGAGACCTCGGAGGTGGTGCAGGTGGAGCCGGGTCCAGAGAGACGACGCTCACATTTCCTGTATGTCTTTATTTAAACACACAGAGCAGAGCTGAGTGGCTCCTATTGAATTAACCTGTAACTGAAGCTGAGGATCAATCGACACGTTCACAAGAGGAACAGTATTGATCGGGGGGGGGGGCTGTCACATGTTAAAATATAAACCTGCAGCTCAGACATCTGTCCGATGTGGATCTTCTCTTTAAGGCTTCAGGAGGTATCTGTCATAGTACAGGTGATGTCATCCTTGTACTCAGGAGGTACTTTCACATACATGAGATGTTTCCTGACATCAGTAGGTTTTCTGAGGACATTATAGAGACCTGGTTCTTCACTCACCCAACAACTGAGGTGAGGAAGCATCATCATCATCGTCATCGTCAGCAGGTTGTGCAGACAGCAGGTTCAGCAGGTCCAGCAGGTCCAGCAGGTCCAGCATGTCCAGCAGACGGCAAGTCCAGCAGACAGCAGGTCCAGCAGGTCCAGCAAACGGCAGGTCTAGCAGACAGCAGGTCCAGCAGGTCCAGCAGACAGTGGACGGCAGGTCTAGCAGACAGCAGGTCCAGCAGGTCCAGCAGACAGTGGACGGCAGGTCTAGCAGACAGCAGGTCCAGCAGGTCCAGCAGGTCCAGCAGACAGCGGACAGCAGGTCCAGCAGGTCCAGCAGACAGCAGACAGCAGACAGCAGACGGCAGTTCCAGCAGACAGCAGACAGCAGGTCTAGCAGACGGCAGGTCCAGCAGGTCCAGCAGGTCCAGCAGACAGCAGACAGCAGACGGCAGGTCCAGCAGGCCAAGCGGGCAGAGGCAGATGTGCTGCGGCAGCAGGAACACAGGGTCATCACCACAGATGACTGGTCAGAGTAATGAGGATGAATGAAGGCGTCTGATGCTGCAGCAGCGAGCCTCCACCTGAACAAACCTGAACCTGAGGAACCCACAGCTGATGATGAGTGAGCTCTCCAGCATCACGTCCAAGGAGTCTGCTCCTTATATTAAACTACACTGGGAAGACCTCCGCTGCCTCCACCTGTCTACACAGCACGTGGATGTAAACTGACGGATCTGAACCTGGATCAGCCTTCTCTAATAAGAAGCGTCACGGAGCGTCGAGCAACAGGAAAAAAGTCTTTTATTTGACTCGAGCCAGAAAACACTTTGTGCCGAATGAGTGAAAGCAGGAAAAAGTTTATCAAAGCCAAACTTTACAGGTGAGATGACAGGTGTGTGATACAGGTGAGAGCCCTTCCGTCGACTGAGCTACGGGTTACTATGATTGTCATTATGCACCAGAAGGTTTCACGATACCGGACGTAGAAAGTCACCACAGCTAGAAGCGATTTACAACATGCACTTCACGGAGAGAGATTGCATAGCTCTTCACTGTTATGCCCTTTGAAAATGTGCTTTTTGAAATCAGTCAGACGATTCAGCCTTTCTGCAAAGCACTGAAGTCAGAAAAGCCCTGTCCCGCTTCCTCTGCGTCTCTGCACAAATGTCCCGAGGAGACGTCGGACCCGGCGCGGAGACGTCTCCTGGTATAAAATTAGCCCCGTCTCGGTTAATTGCGGTTCCTGGTTCGGGTCCAGATGTTCAGAGTGAGTGGAAGAGAAAGGTTTCATGCGATCCAGCTTCCTCTCTGAAACGTCCCCGCTGGCCGTCTGGGTGAGATTCAGACATGGCAAGAGTTGCCTGTGCTTCAAAAAGTCCCCGTGAGACTTTGTGTCCGCCGGAGACGAAGACGCTCCGCCGGTGGTAGAAAGGACAGGCACTGAGTCGAGGTGGGTCTGAGGTTCGGGTGGAGGTGTGGGGGTGGCGGAGACCGGTTGGATCAGGACACGGTATCGAAGTGAGACATCCGTCCTCCGCAGCATCTCGGCCGTGAGCCTCATATTCGTATGTGGAAGTTACTGCAGAGAGAAACAAACAACGGTCAGACCGCGCTGTACACCTGAGTCACCGATGTAATAGATTACTTTCACCACTGAGTAATAAAGTAACTGATTCCTTTGTCCCGTGAGGGAAAACACTGTCACCTTCATGAAGGTGGTTTATTACAGGACTGTTGGTTCAGCACTGCTGCACCACCTGACACCCAGCGGTATGGCTCTTTATCTCACCTGGTCGCCATGGCAACAGGGACCCGGGAGCACGGCTCCCAGCTAACCCGTGAGCGGGATTCTGGCGTGACAGACAGATATATGACCAGAACCGCTGAGCGGATCGGTCCAGCCTTGCTCTTTCTGAATGGTTTGGGCGGAGGACTGAAAGTGACATCATCAGTAAAAGGGATCTGATCGAGCCGCTGGTTTGGTCTCGCTGCACGGACTTCATGCAAAGCAGCACTGAAAGGTCTGTCCTCCCTTTAGAAGACATCCAGAGGACAACTGCAGCAAGGAACGCATGACTGAACACATGTGAATCAACTACGTCACTGCAGTTCAGGTGTTGGTCCGTCAGACGTCCCCGCGGTTCCTGATGATACCTGCAGGTTTATGCAACAATCCAGGTCCCGTTCTGGAATGTAAACGACCCTGTCTCAAATGTGACTGTCCTGCAGGACCTCAGATGGAAAAACCAGCATACCTCAGGAAGTCTGGAGCCTTGGAGACCATGTTCTCGAAATCGGCGAAGGAGAGTTTGTTGTCTCCATCGAGGTCTGCCTCCTCGACGGCTTTATCGCAGACCAGAGTGACCTCCTCCGGAGTCAGCTCTCCTTTGGTCAGCTTGTTCAGAGTCTTTTCCAGGTCCTCCTTACAGATGAAGTTGTCCCTGTTAAAGTCTGGACCAGAACAAGAGCATTACGCTGACAACTGGGCGACGAGACAGACTTTTCAGAGACACTTGACAGACACGTTACCATAGATCTTGAAGGCGTAGATGGTCTTGAGCTCTCGGGGTGACGTTTCACAAAGAGCAGAAAACAGGTCGACAAAGTCGTTGAAGCTCAGGTTCCCCTGTCCGTCCTCGGAGAACGTCTCGACAATTCTGTCTCTGAACGGGTTCTCCTGTCGGGACAAACGCACAAAACGACAACCCTCTGAGCCCCCGTTTACCTGCACGACCACCACCTGGACCGCCGGGAGGAGCGAACCACACCTTTCGCTGTCCTGGTTACACAATGAAAGGCCTCCACCCACCTGACCTCAGGTCGTAAAACAAACACACCTGTCATAATGAACGTGGCCACTAGAGGTCACCTGACAATAAAATCTGACTATGGGTCGTGATGAGCTGCAGATGACGTCTGACTGGACGAACTCTGCCTTTAAACAGTATCTAAATGAATGTGACGATCCAGTATCCGGACTCGGGTCACGTGGTATCGGCAGGTGGAGGCGATCGTCACCTTCAGCTCGGGCATCGTCACGATGAGCGTCAGAGGAACTTTGATGTCGGGGTTGTTGGTGTAGTCCAGCGGCACTAAATGTGGAGCCAGCTCACGATACCTGCCGTGTAACCTGCAACACAGCAGACCACAACGGATTCAGTCCTGACCTGGACTGACTCTGAGGAGGAGGACAGAGGTCCTGTCTTCAGTCTGGTCCTTGAACGTCACACAGCTGGCTTCTATCTATAAGTTATAGTCGTCTCAGTTGATTAACTAATCAATAAATGGGAGTAAAGTGAAGCATTGATCTGATAAACGAAGAGAGAATTACCTGAAGCAGCAGCTCTCACAGCCAGGATTCATTATAGAACCACAGGCGTTAATAACGGCCATAAATCTGAACCGGGTCCAACTGATCAGCAGAACCCACAGTCCGCTTCAACAGAACTAACGACCACAGGAACAAATACCCAGCGGCCCAACAGGGTTTTAATTGTGGTTGCAGAGATTTCAGCCTGTAAATCATCGTGCAGGGAGGCAAGCCGACGTTAATGCTTTCAAGAAAACAGACCGTGACTTAGTAGGTCTGCAGGAAAACCAGGAGACCGGACCGGGAACAGACCGATCCGGAATCACGGACTCAGGTCACGAGACCTGCTGTCTGCTGATGTGGCTCTGATTCTGACTGTCTTCAGGTCGGTTCTGTTCACGGTCCGGCCGGTTACATTCAGGCCAGTACTGAACTTCAAGACCATCAAAGTAAGTCCAATTGATTTTGATTGAAATTTCCTTGAGATTCCTGTGATGTAGTTTTGTGGTTCTCTATACTTCCTGCGATGTAGTTTTGTAGTTCTCTGTACTTCCTGTGATGTAGTTGTGTAGTTCTCAGACCTTCCTGTGATGTAGTTGTGTAGTTCTCAGCCCTTCCTGTGATGTAGTTTGTAGTTCTCAGCCCTTCCTGTGATGTAGTTGTGTAGTTCTCAGCCCTTCCTGTGATGTAGTTTGTAGTTCTCAGCCCTTCCTGTGGTGTAGTTTTGTAGTTTTCTGCTCTTCCTGTGATGTAGTTTTGTAGTTCTGAGCACAAACAGTGGAATCAGTGTTTTTACTCACCGCAGGATTTCTTTCCGGGTGAAGAAGGTGCAGTCCTGCAAAGACAGAGACAGATGAGGAGCTGATGATGATGATGGTGATGATGATGGTGATGATGATGATGATGGTGATGATGGTGATGATGATGATGATGATGGACTGTTGAGTCACAGAGCTGCTGATCCTCAGGGAGGATCTGCTTTCAGACCATCAGTCAGCAGCATCAGCAGGATGCGGAGGGAGGCTGGAGCTCAGCCAATCAGGAGAGACGCCCTGTTCTACTTTATTCTACTTTATTCTACTCCCTGTTCTGTTCTATTTCATTAAGATCTTTCTGTTCTGTTCTATGTATTATGTTCTGTTCCGTTCTGCTCTATTCGGTTCTGTTGGGCTCGGTTCTGTACTACCCTCTCGTATTCTGGGTCTGTTCTGTTCTGCCTCCTGCGGACCGACGGGAGAACAGCAGTTAATCTTAATGAAGGTGCTGGTTCCGTCGAACTCCTCGGTCCTCGGTCATCGTCCCGGAGAGACCGGCGGCTCCGGTCCGACGACCGCGGACCGGTGTGCGGGACAAACCGGTGTCGTCACCTGATACGCCTCCAGCTGCTCGTCGGTGAAGGTTGTCTGCTTGTTGCCCATCCTGCTCGGCTGCTTCTCCCATCACACAGCTGCATCACACTGGACGGTACCGACCCGTTTCAGTCCACCCGGGACGACATGTTCCGCTCCGCCAGCCGGGACACTCCGGGGTCCGCGTTCGGTTCCGGTCCTGGTCGCCGCGGAGCTCCGAGCCGCAGAGGGAAAGGTGGTTTTGACGCCGGGGCGGAGGGGAGGCGGTGCGGGGAGCAGCTGCTGCGTTCAGGTGCCGCTCGGAAAACACGCGACCTTCAGCGTCCCCGCACGGAAACGGGGCGGAGAGAGAGAGAAAGTTCACGGGCGACTGCGGGTCACGTGACAGCAATAAACACGCGCGCCAAATGGCAAAATACAAAGACACCGTGACGTCATAATCATGTAGTTTAACGACGAAAAATACTTAGAATATATAGTTTTTAAATATTTCTATAAACGATTTCGTCTGTTAGTTATAATATAATTAATGATTATTTATGATCATATTAAACACCGGATGACGTCGCGTTCAGGTCACGTGTTGCACTGAGCTCGGTCTCACAATAAGAACGGTATGTTGTGTATGTTGTGGGTCAGAACCACGGCTGCACAGGTAATTCATAACGCTCAGGCCGTCTTCACTGTAACGCACCTGAAGAGTCGGGCGGGCCCTGAAGGCAGCACGTTTCCCTCCACAGCTTCAGAGGACCAGCAGGAAATAAAACCTGCAGAGTGAAGTGTTCAGTTCAGTTCAGAAAACTTAAAGTCCATGTAGAGGTCGGCCACGTCCTCATACAACAAACACACTTTGGACACGGGTCTGTCCAAGCAACTTCTTCTTGTCTTAATCTGAATTAGGTTTGGAAGACATAATCCAGGAGTTACGCGGTGCGGTACCGTCCATGAGTAAAACTAGATCTGGATCTTTCTCTGGACCTGCAGTCCATCTCTGTCGTTCCTGTAACACAGGCAGATGCTCCTTTTCCTGCTTATGTGTGAATTATTTTATTTCCCTTCTTCACTTGGATCAGCACGACAGGAAGTTTACAATCATCTCCCCATCAGTAAGTCCAGTGGAAACCAAAGTGTTGTCCAGTGGAACCTTTGTCCAACCGCACACACACATGCAGTGTGTGTCCTCCGGTGCAGATCCTGTTGGCTGGTGGTTTCATGTCTGCAGCTTCATTCACAGGTGGAGCTGTTGTCTCCACACAGTGAGTTAGTGAAGCTGCTTCTTCTGATGCTGCAGTGAGGGTGAGGTTGTGTTTCATCTGTTTGTTTGATACAGTGTCCTGAACGTTTCCGAACACAGGGTCAGTCAAAATGTTCATGTTTCAACAAAACTGGTGATTAAACTTTTCCATTTTCAAAAGCTCTAATAAAAGAACGGTATTTGAGTGGGAGTGAAAATGTGATTTCCCTGTTTGGGAGCGCTGAGAGACGTTGTTGTTGTGTTAATGTTGTAACTTCATCTCGTTTCCTCACTATGTCCAACACACTATCATTTGGTGATGGTCAGTTTGTGTCCCAGGATCTTCAGGAGCTGTTGTATAACGTGGGAGATGGTTTATATCAGGTGAGTGAGTGACTTCACATCTCTGTGGTTTCAGCTGCACTGGGTTTTAACTGGTGGGACAAATTCAGTCACATTAAGTTGTTGTTTTGTTCATCCCATCTGAAACCTTTGACTTACTGAGACGACCATGTGACTGTATAACACTTAGTTTAACATTTCTTCAGCAGTTTGATTCTCCAGTAAAAGTTGTTGTCTTTTTTGTGTAGCTTCATCCGGTGCATGTTTTTCCTTTAATGTGTTTTGTTTGCATTGTTCAGCGCGGAGCGTGAGGATGAGGAACGATGTGACGTGATGTGTTGTTGCTGTCAGAGAGCTGGAGATCATCCTGAGTGCTGGTGGATCAGCAGCAGAAGAATCTTTCTGACAGGAACTCCTTCTACATCATTTATTTTCGGAAGTTTTTGCTTTAAGCGGTAATTTATTTGACTTTTCATGTGGATTTTCCTTTATCCAATTTCCAACGTGTTCTTTGAATGCATCACTGTAATGCATGGTGCTGGATGCATGATGCTCGTTTTGTTTTTTATCTTCATCATCAGGAAGCAGCGCTAGTAACTCAAAGCTCAGTTGTGATTTCAGTCACATTATTTTCACGTGCGGAATAAACGTTTGGATTTTATTAACAAGCTGTATCCGTTTGACTTTAATTTCCAAAACTCTGATTTCTCTTTTTTCCTTTTCCACGTTTGAAAACTCAGAAACGGCGTTTGACTGATTTCCGCTCCGTGTTTTGTATGAAACAGTCAGTTCATTCAGCATGAACATCCTTCAGTTACTGACAGAACAAATCCGACCCACATTAATCAAACAGTCCAACCAGCACCAGCCCGTAACACAACACGTGTTTATACACAAAGAACCACAACACAATAAAACACGAGGTTGTTCCACCGTCAGCGGCCGCGCGCATCCAACCAAACATCCACTGACGTCATTTAACGCGACGTTTTCCTTCATCCAAAAACTCCCGCCTGTCCGGGCCTACCTGTCCCCAGGTGAACGGATGACGCGGCTCCTTGTGTGACGTGACTCCTGTTGCGGCTGATAAAACAACTTTTGTTGAGCGTATTAGCGGCTGCTGCCCGACCTGAGTGTCTGCTCAGCGCTCACCTTTACCACACACACTTCCGCATGCACACACGCCCACTATGAGGTGAACCCCGCCCCTACAACACACACACACACACACACACACACACACGCACGCACACTGAAATCAGTGTGTACAAAGTACCTGATTACTTCCTCCTCCACCGTTACACAGGTTTAAAATACACGAGACTCCTCTGGATCAATACGATGTGATCAATAAAATAGATTCACTTCAGCTCTTCTTCTTCTGCAAAAGTCTGGCGGCCCGGGCTGACGTCACTCAGCCGCCGATGACGTCCCACTTCCTGTCTTTCGTTTATTGGACAACTGGCGACACCGGTGTCCAATAAACGACCAACAATAACATGTCAATAAAGGGATTGATTAACGATTGATAAACAAATAAAAATAAATAAAGTGTGATCTGTTTGTAGATTATAGCGATTAGGAGACTAAAACTAAATCTGTGTCGAAAAATCATTAATTTTGTTCAATTTAACCAGCGTCGGTCCATTTACTCAGATACTACTACTACTACTACTACTACTACTACTACTACT
Organism: Psettodes erumei; assembly: GCA_016785225.1. NCBI lineage: Eukaryota > Metazoa > Chordata > Actinopteri > Pleuronectiformes > Psettodidae > Psettodes > Psettodes erumei. The sequence goes on along the minus strand of JAFBJZ010000240.1, from coordinate 329,073 downwards.
ACTACTGTTTGAGTAGAAGTACTTGTGTACTTTTCACTGCAGCACGACGCGTCGGTAACAGGTTGTTGTTTTACAGACAGCCGTGAGCTCCAGCTTCCGGGTCACGCTGTGACGTAGCTCCGCGCGTCTCTCTGATTGGACGACTCTGTCAGCGTGACCGCTCGCGCTCTCGTCGGGTCCGGCAGCGGAGCAGAATGGCAGGCAACGCGTGGAGGTCAATGGTGAGAAACGATGTTCAGCGGGCGGCCGGACACACACACGCGGCTCCGCGCGGCGTGTGTGTGTGTGTGTGTGTGTGGTGTCGTCACTGTGGAGTTGTGTTGTGTCTCTGAACCGCTCCCGTCCGCCGCCGTTAGCATGTTAGCAGTTAGCTTCCGTGTGTGTCCTTCAGCGTGAAGACAGCCGGTTTGTTACACACGTTAACTAGTGTTTGTGATCAAGTCTGGTGACACACACACACACACACACACCTACACACACCTTATCGAACACACAACCAGTCAGTCTGTGCGTGTGCGTGTGTGTGTGTGTGTGTGTGTGTGTGTGTGTGTGTGTGTGTGTGTGTGTGTGTGTGTCTCATAAGTGACCTCCATATTGTGTCCTCCAGCTGTCCCAGGTGGTGGGGGGGGCCATGAGGAGACCCGCTCTGTCCTCAGCTTCCTTTTCCAGAGGGGTGAGTGTCCACAGAGACAAACCTGAACCGATCGATACGAGTCTGAACGATCGATACGCGTCTGAACGATCGATACGAAAGTCTGAACTGATCGAGTCTGAACCGATCGATACGAGTCTGAACCGATCGATACGCGTCTGAACCGATCGATACGCGGTGCGTTGGCGTGACCGTCCCCGTGTCTTGTGTCCACAGATGCAGACGGTCACGCTGATCCCCGGAGACGGGATCGGACCAGAGATCTCCAACGCCGTCATGAAGATCTTTGAGGCCGCGAAGGTGAGTGAGCGAGTCCAGCGGACGAGGACGAGCGTCCCCCGCTGGAGCGCGGGGACTCAGCGGTGTCTCTGTGTCCCCCGCTGGACCGTGGGGACTCAGCGTCTCTGTGTCCCCCGCTGGGCCGCGGGGACTCAGCGGCGTCTCTGTGTCCTCCAGGTTCCCGTCAGATGGGAGGAGAGGAACGTGACGGCCATAAAGGGACCAGGAGGAAGGTGGATGATCCCCCCCGACGCCAAAGAGTCCATGGACCGGAGCAAGATCGGACTGAAAGGTGCGTGGACGGCGTGCGTGGACGGCGTGCGGGACGGTCGGGTCGCGTTGTGAACCCCCCTCACAGAAACCGTTTCTGCCGCAGGACCCCTGAAGACGCCCATCGCCGCGGGACACCCGTCCATGAACCTGCTGCTCAGGAAGACCTTCGACCTCTACGCCAACGTGCGTCCCTGCATCTCCATCGAGGGCTACAAGACCCCGTACACCGACGTCAACCTGGTCACCATCCGCGAGAACACGGAGGGCGAGTACAGCGGCATCGAGCACGTGGTGAGTGGGCCGCCGCCGAAAGGTGGGCTCGCCCGGGCCGGTCCCGGTCCGAGCCGGTCCGAGCCGGTCTGAGCCGTGTCCCCGCCGCCGCAGATCGTGGACGGCGTCGTTCAGAGCATCAAGCTGATCACCGAGGACGCCAGCCGCCGCATCGCCGAGTACGCCTTCGAGTACGCCCGGAACAACCAGAGGACGAGCGTGACGGCCGTCCACAAGGCCAACATCATGTGAGTCCCCGGAGACGCCAGGCCCGGTCCGGCGCCGGAGACGACCCGGGTCACGTCCCTGTGTTTTGTGTGCAGGCGCATGTCGGACGGCCTGTTCCTGAGAAAGTGTCGGGAGGTGGCAGAGAACTACAAAGACGTCAAGTTCACCGAAATGTACCTGGACACCGTGTGCCTCAACGTGAGTCCGCCGCCGGGCCGCCGAGGTCGGCACTCTTTACGGGTCCGGTCTCAGTCCCTGTTCTGGTCTTTCAGATGGTTCAGGATCCGACCCAGTTCGACGTCCTGGTCATGCCCAACCTGTACGGAGACATCCTGAGGTCGGTCTGCGCCCGCACACCGCAGCGCGTGACGGCGCGACGCGTCCCGTTAACCTGCCGCTTTGTGTTTCAGCGACCTGTGCGCCGGTCTGATCGGAGGACTCGGCGTCACGCCCAGCGGGAACATCGGCGCCAACGGAGTCGCCATCTTTGAATCGGTCGGTCTCTCTTTCGTTACCGCGTTTGTCACGAGACAGACGGCTGATCCGGGTTCAGTTTGAGTCTTTGTCAGAACCAGCAGTGTGTGTGTGTGTGTGTGTGTGTGTGTGTGTGCAGGTCCACGGCACCGCCCCCGACATCGCCGGCATGGACCTGGCGAACCCCACCGCCCTGCTGCTGAGCGCCGTGATGATGCTGCGTCACATGGGTCTGCACGAGCAGGGCAGCAGGATCCAGGCGGCGTGTTTCGACACCATCAGAGACAAGAAGGTGAGGCGGCTCGCTCTTTTGGAACGTGGTCCTTGAGTGAAGTTTGTTGCCGGCTGGTAACCATGGAAACGGCGTCGTCGCGACTGACGGGGTGCGCTCGTGTCTCAGGTGCTGACGAAGGACCTGGGCGGGAACTCCAAGTGCTCCGAGTTTACGGCCGAGATCTGCCGCCGCGTCCAGGACCTGGACTGAAGCGGCTGCGTGAGACTCCGCCCACCTGAGGCGCACACCTGTATTTACCCGTGTTTGCTGTAATTGAGACGATAACGGCACTGACGGGGGCGGGGCTTCTGCGGCAGCTTCCTGTGTAGGTCACGTGATTAAACATTCTCAGAAAACAAACGCACAACTTCATGACCAAGGTGGGACGCAAACGTTTCCCGTGTCAGCGCCCGCTGTTTCTTTTAACGCCGATCCGGTGGAACCGTCACACGTCCTCGTATTTATTGTTTCCGCTCCGTCAACCTGAACGTGCAGCTTCCTCATTAGCGAGCGCTTTGATATCATTCATTAAAAAGGGCTTTTTGAAAAGGTGACACCGGAGTTTTCATTTGTGTGTTTGTTGTTTTTATCATTAAATATTTTGCAGTAGATTGTTTCAGCACCCCCCCACACACACACACACACATACGCACCCGTAGGATGACGTCACAGGACCACGCCCCTGCCTTCCTCCCGCGCCGAGCTGTCAGGAGACAGAGCGGAAACAGTACGGACTGACCTTCAAAGTAAAAGCCCAACAGTTAACGCTCAGACTGTGAGGTGGCGTCAGCTTTGAGCAGCGCTTCCTGCAGCGTGACGCCACAGGTGAGTCCGCACCTGTGTGACGGCGTGAACCTCAGTGGAGCCGGATTACGGCAGAACTGGTTCAGATCCACGGATCCAGAAGCCGACTCATCTGTTAAACTGAAGGATTAAACATCATCAAACTCACAACATCTTATTTTATCTTCTTTTCATGTGAAATAAAACAAAATTACAGATTATGAATTCTTAAAGTCAACCGAAGAGATTTGTCTGTTTTATTGTGAAAATCCCGCCCCGGATGTGCGTCGCGGTGTCTTCCGGTTAGCTTGACGCTGTGCCGTTTCCTGCTCCCGTCCGGTCCCGTCTCAGTACGAACCAGTACGGAACCAGCGCTCCCGGTCCACCCAGTGATCCCAGCGGAGCGTCGGCGGGTCCTGGAGAGCCCGAACGAGACCGGAGGTTCCGATCGATCACCGGAAGCGGCGGAAAATGGCGAAGACGTACGACTATCTGTTCAAACTGCTGCTGATCGGTGACAGCGGAGTCGGCAAAACGTGTCTCCTGTTCCGGTTCAGCGAGGACGCCTTCAACACCACGTTCATCTCCACCATCGGTGAGTGCGGGGGGTCACGGTGATGTGACCTTTGACCCCGGTCAGCCGCTAAAGTCATCAGCTGATCCTGGGCAGGACGCTGAGTGCGGAGGGTTTAAAGTTCTTCTGCGGCTGTGACGTTGTTGTGACGTTGTTCTGACGTGTCGGGTGAAAGACGTTTGATCAATAAAACTGCTGATTCACTCATTGATTAACTGATGCAGGTCCTCATAAAGATAGCTGTACCAGGACACACACACACACACACACACACACACACTGTGTTTCCGGTGAAACAGAAAGTGGGGACTGTGTGTGTGTGTGTGTGTGTGTCCTCACGTGTACAGGAAGACAATGATCTGTCAGTCATCTCTTTCTCAGCATTTCTTCTTCTTCTTTCACACAAGTGATGTGCGTTTGTGTGTGAACACACATCTGTGTGAAATGTGTGTATGCACCAGTTACTAGTTAGGGCTGTGACCTGTGTGACTTGTGTTACTTGTGTGACATGTGTTACTTGTGTTACTTGTGTTAGTTGTGTTATCTGTGACTTGTGTTAGTTGTGTGACATGTGTGACCTGTGTGACCTGTGTGACCTGTGTTAGTTGTGTTACCTGTGTGATGGCAGTGCAAACACTAAGAGCCTCACACACAGTGTTGCTGATGACAGACTGCAGCAGAGGTGTGTGTGCTCACCTGTGCGCTCACCTGTGCGACAGCTTCCTGCTCCACTGCAGTGATGTCACGAGGCAGCGTTGTCACATGAGCTCCCATAATCCTCTGCTGCCGGACCGTGGGCGCAGCGTCAGCTGACCTCAGAGTCGACCACGTGTCAAAGTGGGAAGTGTCCGTTCATTGTGCGTTGTGTGTCTATATGTGACCTGAGTACAAAGACACACATTGTGTGACCACAGTAACACAACAGTGTGTTGTTTGGAGGAGCTGCTCACACATGGTTTTGTATCCGTGAGCGATATTGATCGATCGGTATTGACGACTCATTGGAGGTTTGAACTGATCTCAGTCAAGTGAAAGTTTCGTTGTGTTGTTGACCCTGAGGTTGTGCGTTTGTGTGTTGTCCACGATCTGGTGCTTTCCTGAGTTGCTGAGGTCATTTCCTCCTCTCATGCAGGGCGTGTTCATTGTGCGCTGACTGTTGTGTTCATTCTGCACCTTTAAGCGTGAGTCATTTTTGTGCGTCTGCTGCTGCTGTGTGTGGGTTTGTGTTTTCCTGTCGTAGCCTCAGTCGAAATGTCACTCGGCTGCTGCAGCTCCGACGTGTGTTTCTTTACACGTGATCAATCAGCCGATCGATCGGTTATCGGCTCCCGTCTCAGCGCGACAGAGGTGAAAGTCGTTACACAAACACCTGGTCAGGAAACTGATCTGGAAACAGATCTTTCCGGAACTGGAAGGAATGTTTGGTTTGTCTCCCGCTTCCTTGTTCGGCAGCAGAGACCCACCCGGCCGGCCGACGGATTCAACTCCCGGACCATGAAAACAAACGCACCTCGCGCTGCAGTGACCGGGGGGGCGGGGCTAAGTGTGTCAGGGGCAGGAAGTCAGAAGGAAGTGAAACTTCATCGTGTCATTTCCGTCTCTTTCAGGAATCGACTTTAAAATCCGGACCATCGAGTTGGACGGCAAGAAAATCAAACTGCAGATCTGGTGAGTCGACAGTGAAATGCCCCGCCCCCTTTTTTGGCCACACCCCCTGAACCAGAGTCTGATTCCTGTTCCTGCAGGGACACGGCGGGGCAAGAGCGGTTCAGGACCATCACGACAGCCTATTACAGAGGAGCCATGGTAAGCCACGCCCCCTCTCTGCTATTGGCCAGCACAAACTTATGTTCGGGTCTGTTGATGATGATGACGATGTCACTTCCTGTCATGTGCTGCAGGGCATCATGCTGGTGTATGACATCACCAACGAGAAGTCGTAGACGACAACATCAGGAACTGGATACGAAACATCGAGGAGGTACGACCCGTCTCATCCCGGATCCAGGATCCAGTCCACGGCTGAGACTCGGTCGCAGCCCGAGGCGGATCTCGCGGATGTGGACTCGCGGTCCTGAGGTCCAGACCCAGACCCTGAGCAGTGCTGCCATCATGTGGTTTAAACCCATCAGCGCAGTCTGGAGGTTCTTCAGAACCTCAGAGGTGTTCTGTGAGGAGCTGACTTCACCTGATCTGAGAACAGCTCGTCTCTGCGCTCAGTGTTTGGGTCACGTGACGTCCTCCATGTTTGTGTGTCCGCAGCACGCCTCCTCGGACGTGGAGCGAATGGTTCTGGGAAACAAATGCGACATGAACGACAAGAGACAAGTTTCCAAGGAGAGAGGCGAGAAGGTTTGAGCTGAAACTTTTCAGAACCGGGTCCGTTTCCTCCCGCGCCGACTGACGTGTTGTTCTCCTTGTCCAGCTGGCGATAGATTACGGGATAAAGTTCTTGGAAACCAGCGCCAAGTCCAGCACCAACGTGGAGGAGGTGAGTCCAGAACCCGCAGAGACTCGCGGTCCGTCCTCACGCCGGTTTGACGGGTTTTTTCCTCCGCAGGCCTTTTTCACGCTCGCCAGAGACATCATGACGAGACTCAACAGGAAAATGGTGAGAAAAACACGTTGAGCGGCTTGTGTCACAGTATTCAGTATTCGCTGTACTTTTACTTAAGTACAGCGTCATCTGCAAACTGTAGACAGGAAATGAACCGTCTTCCTGTTTCCTCCAGAACGACAACAACCCGGCAGATGGAGGAGGTCCGGTGAAGATCACAGAGCCCCGCTCCAAAAAGAGCTTCTTCAGATGCGCCCTGCTGTAGGCGGAGCCTCCTGCCGGAGGACCCACACACCTGTGCAGACAGGTAGAACCAAACAGGAAGCGTTAATCCGCCTTCTTCTTCTTCTGTTCTTATTGTCGGCAGTCGAAAGACACTCAGAATGTTTTTGATGACGATGACGAAGAGCGACGTCTTTATGTCGTTTAAATTGTGCGGCACTGAACACGAGGAAAAACAAAACTTGAAGAAGGAACGAACTGATCGGTAAAATAATCGATGAAGAATATTAAAGATTCTTTCACGGGACTGAATGAAAACTCAAAATGATGAAGTTAGATCTATAAAACAGGATTTTAGGATGAAAGTTGAATGTTTATAATCAGATAATATATATAAATATATATAAATATAATCACATCATGTTTATTTTTACCATCAGTCACATCGTCTTCATTTTATTTTCATTTCTTTTTTATTCTAATGAAAATTTAAATATATAATTTCTATAATCACGATTAAACAGCGATATGATACTTATATATAAGTATATATATATAATAATATTAACAGCTGTTGGACAATGAAGAAATATATGAATAAGTTTAGGAAATGAACATTTAAATAAGTTTTAACAGGTTCTGATCTGGACTCTGTGTTTACGCAGACGATCAGTTTCTGTACATGTAAAAACCTTTTTCCTCAAACAGAAGTTTGGAGTCAGATCCAAACTGTTTTCCATTCATTTCTATTTTTCTATATTTTTGTATTTTGTCTCGTTGCTTTAAAACCACTGGAGAAAAAAAACACTTGATGTTCTTATGTTTGTTTTATTTTTTTAACGTTTCAGAGGAAGTTTATGTTTGTTCTTATTTTATGTATTAATCTGAAAGTTAAATTCTTTAAACTCCGGTGAGATTGTGTTGCTGCACATGAAGTGTGCGTGTTTGCAGTATTATTCATCATTAGTATTTGTAACTAAAACAGCGCTATGCAAAATATATAATAATTAGTGTTATGTGTTGGTGTGATGGGGAATATGTTGTATGTTTTTACACAAACATTTATTTCAAATAAATATTTTATATTTGTGACTCAGTTTGTTTCTGTTCAGCAGCAACAGGTGTGTTGGTTATTGATGACGATCGGTGATCGATTATGAGGTTTGATTGTTTTTGTGTTGGAGACGTAGAAAAAAAAACACAATAAAACACAAACTGGGTGTTTACACAGTGAAGTTTTATATTCAGTAACTGATGTTGGAGCTGTCCCACCTTGTGTTGTTTTGTCATAAACACACCTGAGACATCAATAGTGTTTCATTTCTGAGACACAGTCTGGTGTGTGTGTGTGTGTGTGTGTGTGTGTGTGTGTGTGTGTGTGTGTGTGTGTCACTATGAAACATCCTCCATGTTGTGTCACATTTAACAGGTTTTATCCTGCCGAGCGTTTATGAAACACTTTCTAACGTTGTGTGTATTTGTGGTAGTATAAATTACTTTTCATACCCCCCCCACACACACACACACACACACACACATACACACACACACAGGATAATGATGGATGTGAAGCCACATCAAAGATCAGAGTGGTGTGTTGCTAAATGTGTTAAACACGACAACAGGTCATTGTGTAGTGTGTGTCACTGTGTGTCAGTGTGTAGTGCGTGTCAGTGTGAAGTGTGTGTCATTGTGTTGTGTGTGTCAGTGTGTAGTGTGTGTCAGTGTGAAGTGTGTGTCATTGTGTTGTGTGTGTCAGTGTGTGTGTCATTGTGAAGTGTGTAGTATCATGATGTAAAAAACAAAGTCACCGGCGTGGTGAAATGTGGTGAAACATAAGGTTTCTTCAGACCTCCTCCAGAGGACAGGACAGGTTCACCTCACCTGTGGCTCCGCCTCCCTCCTCCTGTCTGCAGCCTCGACCAATCAGAATGAGTCAGTCCTCACAGGTGCGTCTGTTAACGAATGACTGATCACTGGAGGCCTCGCTTGTTTCTGTCTTATTTAAATGTTTCTGATTCATTTACCTCCTCCTCTTCTCCTCCTCTTCTCCTCCTCCTCTCCTCCCTCTCCTCCTCCTCTCCTCCTCCTCTCCTCCTCCTCTCCTCCTCTCCTCTTCTCCTCTTCCTCTCCTCCTCTTCCTCTCCTCCTCCTCTCCTCCTCCTCTCCTCCTCCTCTCTTCTCCTCTCCTCTCCTCTCCTCTCCTCCTCTTCTCCTCTCCTCCTCCTCCTCTCCTCTCCTCTCCTCCTCCTCTCCTCCTCCTCCTCCTCCTCCTCTCCTCCTCTTCTCCTCTTCCTCTCTCCTCCTCCTCTCCTCCTCCTCTCCTCCTCCTCTCTTCTCCTCTCCTCTCCTCTCCTCTCCTCCTCTTCTCCTCCTCTTCTCCTCCTCTCCTCTCCTCTCCTCCTCCTCCTCTCCTCTCCTCTCCTCCTCTCCTCCAGACTTGATATTTATTCACCATGACAAAGAACCAGTGGAACCAGTGGAACC